>JAOEHQ010003654.1:0-29366 GCA_025447715.1 Asclepias incarnata
CGAATTTTATGTACACTAAAATTTAATTTTTTTGATAAATCATCCATCACCGCGCATTGCGCGGGTACATTTCTAGTATGCTTCAATTAATTTAGTTAATGATTGTTTAATAATTTAAATTAAATGTAAATGCCAAATATGATATGATACACTTGGCATCTTTGAGAGAAACTTACAAATTTTTACCTAGATTATTAATATTTAACATATATGCTTCAATTAATTTAGTTAATGATTATTTAATAATTTAAATTAAATGTAAATGCTAAATATGATATGATACAATTGGCATCTTTGAGAGAAACTTAACATGAAGATGTCAATAAGCCACATAGAACTAGATGATAGCAATTATATATATATATTAATTTCCATTGAAATGAATAGTAATTTTTTTGTCATTATATATGTTTTTAACATATATATTTGATTTGTAATTTAGAATAAAAAAAATGCTTGATATTAGTGGTTTGTCTCCCACTTTAAGAATAAGAGGTTGAGGGTTCAAATCCCCCAAATCCCTTTCTATTTTTTTTCTTTGCTTTTGTTCTACCAGCCCAACACAAAGATGGGTTTTTTGGGCATTAGAGTAGTTTTTTTTGGTTTTTTGTTTTTAATTTTCATTTTGATCCTTTTTGGTTTTGATCTTTCCTTTTCTTTTTTTTTTCTAATTTTTTTTTGCCATACTTAATATCTATGCCTATAAACATTAAACAACTTGCAAAACCATATATACTTAACAGATTAACTTTTAGAATTTTCACTTTAAACCCCACAGGTTTTCTAGCTTTTTTTTTACCACCTACTTTTTTGACTTATCTACCGTTTGACCACAAACTTTTCGAATTCTTATTTTTGCCCAACCCCCAGGTCTTTTACCTTTTATTTGACCACCTCATTTTTTTTTACTACTTATTTGTGGTTTCAATTTGTTTTGCTTTTTGCGTTTTTATCCAATTATTTTATTAGATAATTGCAGGCTTTTGAACGATTTTCGCCTGAGCTATTTGGATTTATAAATAGCATAACGAAACTGTATCAGAAACAAAACGCAAACATGATATTTGGAGCATCATAACGAAAACATAGGTTTTTCACTACATGTTTCCTTGAAAAAGTTTGTGGGTATTTTCAAGTATCCGACCCATTAACGCAGACACTTCTAAAAACCGACGCCGCCCATCTGGCGGGTCGAACCTACTAGTTGATATTAATTTGAGAGAAACATAAACAAACGATTTTCTATTGAAAAATAAATTTGGAAAAAAGTTTCCATTTCCTTATGCTGACTTTTCTGCCTGTTTTTTTTTATTGTACAATAGGGTTAAATCCATAAAAAGATAACATATTTATCCAAAATTCATAATAAAAGAACCTATTTAGATTTTGCTTATTAAAAGAATTCAATTTTCTAAAAGTATTCAATAAAGAAAATATCGTTAGTTTTTGTAGTTAGACCTCCGTTAACTGCCATGTTGGCATGCTACATCATTAAAAATGTCCACGTGGACATGGCTTGACACAGTTAACGGAGATCTAACGACAAAAACTAACGATATTTCCTTTATTGAATACTTTTAGAAAATGGAATTCTTTTAATAAGCCAAACCTAAATAGATTAACTTTATTAGGAATTTTAGGTAAATATGTTACATTTTTTTAGATTTAACCCTTTATTGTAACATACTCATAACACATCAATTAAACTGAAAACAACAAAGGTTAATAAAATTATGACTTATTTTTGTATTGAAAACCATAGAATGACACCTTTATATGACCTCAACTTGGTACATTCAAATGATCGATCGAGATATCTTGTTTCAGAGACATAAAACTAATTAAGTAGCTAATTTTCTCTGAAGAAGTATAAAACATTCGGAGACTGTGTTTATGTTTTCTTGCGTAAGAACAGACGATGTCACAATCCTCTTTCTTAAGCAGCAAAACACTTGATCTACAACTTCGCTTCCAAAATGTTGTTCAATAAGCCATCCCCAAGATGTTTGTAGGGACAACATGAACATATATATGTTTGGAGGCTTATTCTCGAAGGATGGAGGACCCAAGGACTGAAACTTCTCTACTGTAAAACGATCATTTTTATGGATGATATCGTTTATTTCCTTTGGAGTCGCATTGTATCTTGGAAAGTTAAAAGAGTCGACTTCATCTTCGCTCAACAATCCCTTAAAAAACATGATTATAATTGATGATTAGAAACCTCAAAACCATGATTATAATTATTGATTAGAAACCTCAAAAACTGTTTTTATAAATTCAAACATATTGTGGTTGATTTTTCAACTTGTTTGACATGTTCTTTGTTAGTTAAATCATTTAGCTTATACCAAAACTTCCACTCGTATCAGTTATCGAGACAATCCGCCGGTCAAAGATTTGTGGGTTCTCGCTATTCTCCTCTTGGGACGAATTTGTGAAAATTGTGTGTAATATTTAAGTAAGCGAAAATAAGTGAGTGTAAAGAATATATATATATATATAACCAATTCCCTTATAAGGATTGGCCACCGGCTCTTTCACTAGGCATGCTGGGGGAGGTTGTTACCCAGGTTCGAATCCCGCAAGGGACGAAAGATTGTGGGGTTTTCCTCTTGAGAGTTTAAATGAGGTATTTATGCTTCGAGGGAGCTCTCTAGCGCGGGCCCTGTTAAGACAACGTATGCTAGACCTTTCGTTGTCGAATCGCGACACGAAGAACGACAATTCTCACCTTTCAAAAAAAAAATAAAGTTGGATTACAATAATGAATGTTCATCTCAAAACTCTTAAATATCCTCACAAGTCTCAACGGGTTAGATTACAATGATGGGGTAACCATTGATATTGTTGTATAACTGGAAAGACATACATGGTCAAAACGACTTTTATGAGTCTTCTGTTTCCTTTTTTTTTTCTTTTCACTCGTCCTCCCACCAAACTCTATAGCTTATGTTTTATATTTACAGGCTACAAGATTTCCATGACTAGTTAACTATGATATACAAGACTCACATATAATTTGGAAACATGCCAAATTACTTCGAACTATTATAGGTAATCTGAATCAAATATCATCATGTTAGTGGCGTTTTCGAATTTCCAACCAACATATGTAATATTTGCAGACAAACACACTTATTTTGGAAAAACCATTAGAGTAACAAAGATTACTTTAATATGTCCCAACATATCAGATTCATAACCCTCGTACGTATTGGCCTTCGCGACCCTTGGGCCTTTACTCGCGATCCACTAGACTTCTTTCAAGAACCTGATCACATCTTACCTTTCCGATGTATACGTGTCATGTTCTTGTTTGTCCATCTGAGTTCTCACGAATTCCTTTTTAATGATTTTTAACTGTTTTTAAAAACAAATAAGATTTGTCTATATTGTTATATGGGATTTTCTAATATGTGCCCTAAGGATACACATAAGGGTGCATTTAATGTGGCTCGTAAAATGAAAAAGGTAATAAGATTCTTATTGAGAATTGAAAAAGGTAACAAGATTCTTCTTAGGAATTGAAAAATGCATTTTTTTTATAAGAATCTTATTACCTTTTTCAATTTTCGAGGCATATTAAATGCACCCTTATGTGTGCGGTGTGCCCTTAGGACACATATTAGAAAAACCCTTGTTATATTAAGATTTGATGTATTAAGCAAGTGTGTGAAATGTGTGCAAGTGTGTATCAGATCTGATGATTGGAATTGAGATTGAAATGGGGTAAAAAGGTTACATCAATGAGAATGGATAGGGATATATATACTAACATTTCAATTTTTAAAAGCACCCCTCCATCTTTAGAATATTTACATATGATAACTAAAACAACACTTGCAATATATTGAAATAAAGTTAAAAAAAAACAACTATTCAAATAATTTTTCCATTTTTCAACTCAAGTTATAAATTACATGTCTTAAATTGTTATTATGAGTTATATAAATAATAATTTTTTTCCTTATGTCGATTTTTTATTGTGGTGTTTGAGTCTAACAAAATTTTCTTGATTTTTATAGAGTCCTTGTTTGATTTAGCAAAATTGTGGTTTTCATCAAAATATGATATTTCGATTGACGTTAATTGGCTTGACTTAAAATCAAGGGAAAAATGTAGTAAATATTTAACTAGTCTTCTTTGAAAAGGTTATTGGTATTGGGACCGTCTTTGTTTAGATGGAACCTCCACTGCAAAAACATTTGCCTTCACGAGTAAAACCTCTATAAGGAAGGTGGGTGAGTAGATGCTTGCTTGGCTTTTTAGTGCCGTTTTCAAAAGGCCCTTCTTTAATAATGCCCTCTTTTCTACTATTTTTTACCATATCATATGATATACTCGTATTTATTATTAAAATACAACATATTATCTTAAGATACATGGTTACATTATTATATTTTTATACCCTTTTTAATTATTATTTAGGAGTTAGGCAAGATACGCAACCAAACCATGACATGAAAAGTCAGGACAATTGTGAAGATTCAAGCATCCAATTTATTTTTACTGATTCTTTGGTTGTTGGAATATTTGGGTTCATTGAGAACCAAAATAGCACTCAGATTTACGCGGGCTAACTGATTAATCCATGTGACTGTTTCTTTGGTCACCTCAAGATGTTTACTTAGATATGTTTCGAACTTCAAAGCAATTATGAAGAAACAAGATGTCTAACCAGTGGTGATTAAAGAAGTATATGTGTAATTATCTTCCATACTCGTATTTTGTAATGAAAGATGATATTCATATAACATATTTAATCATACACAACAAATATAAATAGTTTATTGCATACATACAATTATGTAACACATATTAACATACCATTATTATGTATGATTAAACTTTATTATGTGGCTATTATCTTTCTTTTAGAATATATATATATATATATATATATAGTTGGTTAAAGTAAAATAACTATTAAAGTAAAATAAATAAAATAATTGTTTTTTTTTACTGAAAATAGTTGTGCATCATGTTTTGGTGCCAATAAATCATAAAATACATCATATTAATTGTTTTTATCTCTGATGTATTAGTTCTATATACTTGTTTTATCACTTGTGTTATGTGAATCTTCATGCATCAGTTTATATAATTATGATTTGTGAATTTTCATGCATCAGTTTTATCATAATCAAATGATCAAGATCTTATCTTATTTTGTTTTTATTTTGATACTTGTTTTACTATAACCTTAACCTATGTATCACGTAGAGATGAAAATATATCAGATATGGATTGAGTGGAACCATATCCATATCCACATCCATATCCATTTTTTATTTTTTTTATCATCTATATTCATATCCATATCTATTTAAGTTCGTTTTCTTCATCCATATCCATATCGACTACTGGTTAATGGGATATCCATCATTCCATTGGACATCAATATCCGATTCATTAAAAACAATAAACGTCCATATCCATATCCATATCCATATCCTTCGTTTATTAATTCATATCCATCGGATGGATCGAATATCCATCGACCGGATGACCATTGCCAATTTGCCATCACGAGGTCATGGGCGGAACTGAAAATGAATTCCAATCCACTTTATTACCATGCAAATGCATTTATGTATGGTACACGCACTCCACTGATCGAGTCGCATAAAAATGATGCATATATATGAAGTATAGTCACCTTGAAAGTTTGTGAGATAAAACCTAACCATGGTTTTACTATTAACCAACTATAGTTAACTAGCGTGTAGGTCCCACTCAAAATCCTTTAAATAGGACCAAAATATGACCTTCAATCCTCACCACCTTCTCATATATCTTTCTCATAATACTAATTTTGTTTGATGATCGAATCATCGTAATTTTATTCTCAATTGTGTTGTAGTTGTTCATTTTCCGGTGAGTGATCATATTATTTCTTTCTTTCATTTTTATAATAATTTTGAAGTTTTTATCAAAGAATCTGATAATGTACATATTATATTGTAATACTTAATTATACAATTAACGTAAGTTATGTGCAACTATATTATCATGGTAACTAATTCTTTGAATGCGTGGGGGTCCAGGAAGGAATCGAGATGGCGTCGAACGGAAATGGAAATGCGACCGTTGCGAAAGGAAATGCAGTTTCGGGTGGTAGGAACGGGCTGCCAAAGATATCGACACAAAAGAGGCAGAATGGGATATGTCATGATGATAGTTCGGCCCCAGTGAAGGCACAAACGATTGATGAGTTGCATTCTCTCCAAAAGAAGAAATCGGCACCGACAACGCCTCTGGATGGTGTTCAAGGTGCTTTTGCAAATATGACCGAAGAGGAACGCCATAAACAACAGCTTCAGTCCATCAGGTATATATATCTACCCGTTCTTTTTTACTCTTTGTAACGTTTAATTTATTTCCATAAGAGTAATGTTATATTCTTCTACATGTCGTCAGCCTAATTATATTTTTACATATACAAATAATAACATGTGTCTATAACCATTTCTCTCGTTGCATCCAATTCTTAACTATTACCATACATCAAGATCAGATGAATAAAATGAATTTTAGACGTATACGAATAAATATCATCTCTTTTTATTTTAATGGCTAATTTAAATCACTGGTAGACCACTCGATCAACAATGTACCAGCCGATCATATTGAACACCACGTACATCTCTTTTTATAATTGCACTTGAAAGTCAGTAGAAAATCGAGAAATGGTGGGCCCGGATATTGGTGGGTATGAATTGGATTGCAAATGTGAATAGCGTTCTTTTTACTAACAACAACGACATAAATATTTTAATGAAACCTCTTTTGGTCATATGTAGAAGTGAAAAACTGAACACTGGTCGTATTTCATTTGGGGGGTAATAAGATTTAGTAGATCAAATTAAAATATGTTTTTATTCTTTGGAAAAAGAAAAGCTGTACTCAAAAGAGTATTACGGAAATAAAATTTGCAATCAAAAGAGTTTTAGCCCTACACGTATGTGGACTTAGTTTTTTATTATTATTTTTTAACGACTAATTATCGTACTCTTAAACTACACAAACGCACAAACGCCTAAAATGACAGAGTGTTACATTTCATTAATTATTACTCTTATAAATTTTTTTCATTTTTTTTTCCGGCTATTTTCTTTTCTAAAAAAGCATGAAAAAGCTTTTGGTAACCACAATTGCTACAGTATATATATATATATTTTGAATGGCAAGGTGTTACACTAATTATACCCTACCAGTGTTAGAGATTAAACCTGAAAGAGATACGAGTCTATGTCAAATAAACTAATATACCTCATAGACGTATATTTATTAGTTAGCCAATAGCTCAATATGTTTATAAGGCACTAATTAATTGAGCCAAAAGTTATTGAACCATTTCAATTTTTTATTTTTTATTTATTGTTGTTATATTATCAATTTTGATCGTTATTTACTATTTAGGACTCCATCAAAACAAATTTGTAATCTTCTTTAAAATGGTTGTGTTGATAAAACTTTTTTATTTTTTGAAAAGCATTTCAATTCGATGAATAGAATTACTTGTTTACTCTGACATACTTATATTCTTCATTTGCAAGAATCCTATGCCAATTTACATAGTACAATCTAGAGTATTTCTCTCTTAAGGAATATATTCTGTTTATTTTTTTTTTAAAAGACAATTAAACGATCCTAACAAATTCTTTATATATTTATAAAAAATGTTTATTATGGGGCGAGAACTCGAAGGAATAAATTTTGTTAGAACAATCTGAGAATATATACAAGAATCATTTTTGTACAGATTTACATTCGGCTTCACTTAAGCCTCTCCCTATCCTGACGCCGTCATCCCCTCGTCATGACTGTCACATCAGCTTTCTCTCTCCAAGACACACCCAAGAACCACCCCCTCCCTATCATACCCTCTTCATCATCTCATCCCCAATAAAATAATAAAAACCACACACACATGCATATAAAAATACCCTGTCGTGTGTATGGTTTTTATAACGTACGGTAGTGGTTACGGTATTTTTATAGTACAATCTGAGAGGCCTAAGTTATCCTGTCGTGTAAGATAGTGTGAGAAGACGAGAAGGACGAGTCCCTTAGGGACCGGCCTTATTAACTTTATATAAATACCTAAAATCAGGATCATATTAAGTGATCAAGCTTAAGTCGTCGTTGGCTAGCTATATATGCGTTTACTAAAACGTTTAAATAACTTATATTTAAATAATAATATTAATATTATAACGTGTGTGTATGTATATGTATACATACATGCATGCACTCAAAGTTATCGAGATTTGAAAGTGATGTATCTAAATTATTTTATAAAACTTACTAGTTATCGGCCAAAGTATTATTTAAAAACACTTTTTTTACACTATCTTAAATAGATATATTTTTCTTTTATACCTAATGCATTTTAAAAATAACATGAGTTTTTTACAAAACTTACATCATGCGAAAAAATCATGTGGTTCACGGATGTCTAATTCTTGGCTCTATGTGATTACTTTCCTTGTCTTTTGTTAAACATATTAGTAAAAGGAGAAAATCAATTAATTTTGTTATTCATGAATTATTATTATATATTATATTCAAATAGATTATATAACGCTCTTCATTATTTTGCTTTAATATATGTTGGGTAATTAGTAGTCTACTTAATTTGCTGGTAGCATACCAAATTGATTGTTTTAGTTGAAAATTATATTTTCAACGTTTCTTTTACTCACGTACTCCGTATTATTTACGTATACTTGACTACAACTATAAAATAAGTTGAGGTGTAAACGATCATACCATTATTCGAGAGTGGAGAAATTGCTTCCAGATATTGACGTAAACTTGACTTACTATTTATTACTTGAAATGTATAGAAAACAATAATTACTTTGATCTAATATATTTTATAAAAATTTCAATATTTTTACAGTGCATCATTAGCATCCCTGACTCGAGAAACTGGACCCAAATTGGTGCGTGGAGACCCAGCCCGAAGACCCGAGACCCCTCGAGTGTCACATGCCCCTGAACACCATTTTGCACCAACATTTTCGGCTAGTGACAGCTCTCTCAAATTCACACATGTCCTTTACAATCTCTCCCCAGCTGGTAAATTAATTTTATGTACATATCTTTATGTTACTTTCATATATTACAATAATTATGTACATTTCTTTATGTTACTTCCATATATAATTACGTACAATAAAATGTACTTAATAACTAAAAAACACAATTAATTTGTTCTTTTCTTGTAGAGTTATACGAGCAGGCGATCCAATATGAAAAAGGATCATTCATAACGTCGAGCGGTGCATTGGCTACCTTATCTGGTGCCAAAACTGGCCGTTCGCCAAAGGACAAGCGTGTCGTTAGAGATGACACCACTGAAGATGAGCTCTGGTGGGGCAAGTATGTTCTATATATCCATTCTCTTTAAATTTGCTTGGTTAGGTCCTATCATATTCAGCTAAAAAATCGTGTTTACTATAAAAAAAATTGTAAAATATGTCACTGAAAGGGCTATATAAGATACTAATAAACAAAATTTATAGCATTGATCGATGAACATTTGTGTCTAGTTTGTATAATAAACTTTGGCGTTCGTCAATGATTTAAATTTTGTTCATCAGCGACCCTTTTTAACATTTTATATGCTTTTTTAGACTAAAATGCTTTATATATGATCTTGATCTTATATGTAATCAAATTTATCTTAAATGGGTAAATTGAATATACATTAATGTGTGTGCAGAGGTTCACCAAATATTGAAATGGATGAGCAGACCTTCTTGGTTAACAGAGAAAGAGCTGTTGATTACTTGAATTCTTTGGAAAAGGTATAACTTTTTTTTATTTCAAAATCATTCTCTCTATTTTGTTGCACATCGATCACTTTGTTTTTTGTTGGTGTTGTTTGTTTGTTACAAATTTCTTTACCAAAATGATTGATATCGATCATCACAAAAGTTTAGATAGCTTTGTAGATATGGAACAGATGACGAAAACAGTGGTGCCCACTTTTATAAATAGATAGGAAGGACTATACAAAGTTTTTTATTAAAGTAGGGAACATGATAAATAGGAATATAAGATATATATAGAATTATAGATGCATCTTTCTTGTCTCTTTCTTCTAAATTTGCCATACTACATCTATATGCCTTGGAAGAAGTGCCCTTTGTCCTTATATATATAATGGATATAAGATGATTGAAGTCTTGCTGTGGAGAGTTATAAACGAAGTATTGCTTTTTCAAGTTCGAATTATATCTTAAGCAAATATATTAGGATGATATTCGAAAATGATTGAAAGCAGCTATGGACAAAAAGATTCGATTAGGCTGTTACATCTAAGACAAAAAATAATTCGTCATCTCTAACTTGTACATAGAAAACCTTTAAAAAAAAGTAAAGTATTGCAATTATTATGTTATTCCAAATTTTTGTTAGGGATTCATCACATGTATGCATCTTATGTAAACATCAATAATTTTTGATAGAATGTTCATTCTGATGATTATAAGTTTTGTTTGTGCCTTTAAGTAATTAGATTGTTATTTAACCAGCAAATTAAAAGTCTAAGTTATACCATTGTAACCAATAAAAGTGAACCATGTGTAAATTATCTTTTAGCACATTCATGTTACTAGTTACAAATGATAAATATTAAGATCTAACCAAAGTGATTTACAAGTAATAAAATATAGCATTTAGAAAACAACAAAGAACACAAGAAGAAAGATATTGACTTGTTGACCTCTTAATAATCTGGTGATTGATTGGATTTAATTTTGTACTCTAAGTGGATCAATCACTTAAATGTTTGCCTAATTGAATTTTCAGGTGTTTGTGAATGACCAGTTCTTGAATTGGGATCCAGAGAACCGAATCAAAGTCCGAATTGTGTCTGCAAGAGCTTATCACTCTCTGTTCATGCACAACATGTAAGTAGATAAGAAAATAACATACATATTTTGTATTTCTATCTATGATTCCAGATTCTCTAAAGCCAAGGCCCTTCCAGATAAGTTTTAAATGTTTTTGTTGTGTCTTTTAAAGAGTAAACGGTTTGAAGGGAAATAATATAATGGTGAAAGTATGTTAAAACATGTGTGTGTGTACAAGTGGATAACTGGGTAGGTTGCAGGTGCATCCGACCCACAGCTGAAGAGCTGGAGGATTTCGGTACTCCAGACTTCACTATCTACAATGCTGGCCAATTTCCATGTAATCGTTACACACACTACATGACTTCATCCACTAGCATAGATTTAAATCTTGGTAGACGAGAAATGGTCATCCTCGGCACACAATACGCCGGGGAAATGAAGAAAGGTCTCTTTGGTGTCATGCATTATCTCATGCCTAAACGCCAAATCCTGTCCCTTCATTCTGGATGCAATATGGGCAAAGATGGAGATGTTGCCCTCTTCTTTGGACTCTCAGGTAAGCTTCCTCACCATTATTATCAATGGTGAGGATCATATAGGGTCACATCACAAATTCATGCCGTAAACTAATATCTGCCTTCTATGCAACTTTAGCGTCGATATGACTATCGATCTTATTGATGTAATTGTATCCATCGTTAATGAATTTATCTTTTTTTGTTCTTTCAATTTAGGTACCGGGAAGACAACTTTGTCTACTGACCATAACCGATACTTGATTGGAGATGATGAGCATTGTTGGAGTGACAAGGGGGTGTCTAATATAGAAGGTGGTTGTTATGCCAAGTGTATTGATCTCTCAAGGGAGAAAGAACCTGATATCTGGAATGCCATTAAATTCGGGACTGGTACGATGATTGTAGTATTTTATCAGTATGTTTTAACGCTTATAATGTGTATGCAATTTTACATTCAAATATGTACTTTCAGTGTTGGAAAATGTTGTATTTGATGAGCATACCAGGGAAGTGGATTATCTAGACAAATCCGTCACAGAGAATACTCGTGCAGCATACCCCATTGAGTACATTCCAAATGCCAAGATACCGTGTGTCGGTCCACACCCTAAGAATGTCATTTTGTTGGCATGTGATGCATTTGGTGTGCTCCCACCAGTGAGCAAGCTAAACCTTGCTCAGACTATGTATCACTTCATCAGTGGCTATACAGCACTGGTATAAACTCTTGTAACTTTCAAAACATATATCACTTTTAGCCTTGTAAGATGTATAGAGAAATTGACAATGTATAATATTTGTGAAGGTGGCTGGCACTGAGGAGGGTGTAAAGGAGCCACGGGCAACGTTTTCAGCCTGTTTTGGTGCAGCGTTCATTATGCTACACCCAACAAAATACGCAGCAATGCTTGCTACCAAGATGGAGAAACATGGTGCTACTGGATGGCTTGTTAATACTGGCTGGTCAGGCGGCAGGTATATAAAATATAAACACATACAGTTGTATTTAGATACACATAATATCTCATACATACTTATTATTATGAGTCTCTATTATGTGTAGCTATGGTTCTGGAAGTCGTATGAAGCTGGCATACACTCGTAAAATTATAGATGCCATTCATTCTGGACAACTTATGAATGCAAACTACAAGAAAACCGAAGTATTCGGGCTGGAGATCCCAACTGAGGTTGAGGGAGTGCCTTCTGAGATTCTTGATCCAGTAAACACTGTAAGTAGCCCGAAAATGTCTTCATTTTCTTGAAAACTTGAATATATTTTTTTTTTGTTGCTAATTTTGATGTGGGGTTGAATCGAATAATGTAGTGGACGAACAAAAAGGCATATAAGGAGACATTGTTGAAGCTGGGTGGGCTGTTCAAGAACAACTTCGAAGTGTTTGTGGTCCATAAAATTGGCAAGGATGATAAGCTGACTGAGGAAATTCTTGCTGCTGGTCCCAACTTTTAATATCCTCAAGCCGAGGATGTTGAAGAAAGAAGTGAATGGTGGTAGAAAACTAGAAATTAAGGCTTGTTAGCCTGACATACAACATATATATATTAATCTAGTTGTATGTTGTTATTTATTTTAGAGTAGTAATGGTAATTGTCATTTTTAACTGGGTTGTAATCTTTATATCAAAACAAAAGAGTCATTCACTTCATATTATTTTGGCTGGTCTTTATAGTTTATAATAAATAAATTTAGTAGGCTTTTATATAATGTTTTGGCTGGTCTTTATATTTTATAATAAATAAATTTAATAGGCTTTTATTTAATGTTTATCAGTGTAAAAGCCTAATGGACTGGGCCAAACTTGTTGGTCAAAAAGACTAAATGAGAGCCATTACAATGCAAGTAATATTGTTGGTGCTTTCACTTCATCAAATCAATTTTCAAATCACTTGGACCATATTAAATGTTTGTTTAAATTTCCTATTTTTATATCAATTGTTGCTCAAAAAGACTTCTAAACAATTACTAATAATTATCTTAAAACATATTTGAAGATGAAACAACCTTGCCAAATTTCACTGTCAAAAGCATAACCGCATTGCCATTTTCACATTATGACTTTCTCTTTTCATGATGTTTATGAGAAGACCAAATTGCAATGAGTGTTGAATCAAATGACCCTCGTTGTGATTTTGATAGCTGTTTTATAAAAACTTGAAAATTTTATTATTATAGCTTGTTATTCTAATGTTTGGATGATGCTTATTTTTAAAAGCTTATTGATGAAGCTTATAAAATAAAAATTGAAAAAAAAAAACCCTTTTTAGGGCATTTGGATATAGTTTATTTACAATAAAGTTTATAAAGTTTGTGGTTTTTTATTTATTTATTTTTAATTTACTAAAAGATATAAACTTATATAAAAGCATAACCTCAATTCTAAGCTAATTTGAGAAAAACATAATCAAATAAACATATAATTATTATGGCTGTAAACGAATTGAACGTAACATGAATATATATCTCGATCGTTCATTTATGATTGTGAACGTTCGATAATTTGTACGTGAACATTCGACTGTTTTTTCGTAAACGTTTGTCTTTTTATACTCTCCTTATGCATTTTAATTTGTACGGCATTTAGGTTTTCTTTTTGAAAAACTATTTGTAACTTTTTCTAATAATTTATATATTTTGTAATGTAATGTTTAATTCACCTCATAAAGTTTTTAGTTATATATTAGTTTTTTTTTTAAAATAAATTTTATATGAGTTAATTTGCGATTCGTTAACATAAACCCAATTATATTCAGCCATTTGTTGTTATATCATTAGTTAAGTTAAACAAACAAATATAAACAAGATCCTATTTTTATTCATTCGATTCGTTTACACTCTAACTTTTGCTTAAATTTGTTTACTCAAACTATATGATGTTAACAGTATATAGTTAGGTGATGTTTGTGAATGTTTGTGAGGGGAAACATTAAATTCAGGAAGTCCCCTTTTTATCATTAAAATATTTATGTGTGTGCAGTAGGGTGATGTTAGCAGCATATAACATTTTCCCTTGATTAAATCCATTTTCTCGTTACCATTTTCAAGCCAAACAGACTTCACTCAAACCTCCACAGCCAGCAACACCAAACAATCCCCTCCAAGAAAATGTCCTCACCACCAAAACCACCACCACCAGAAACCACCACAACCACCACTATCCCCCACCCCTACACTCTAAAACATACCCTAACCGGCCACAAACGTTCAATCTCCGCCGTCAAATTCTCCGACGACGGAACCCTCATCGCCACTTCCTCCGCCGACAAAACCGCCCGCACCTGGTCCACCACCACCTTCACCACCGTCCAACAATTCATCGGCCACGAGCAAGGTATCTCTGATGTCGCGTTTTCCTCCGATTCCCGCTACCTCGCAACTGCCTCAGACGACAAAACTGTCCGTCTTTGGGACGTCTCCACCGGTACCTTAATTAAGACATTAACTGGTCATACTAACTATGTGTTTTGTGTCAATTATAATCCTCAGTCAAATATGATTGTTTCGGGTTCTTTTGATGAGACTGTTAGGGTTTGGGATGCTAAAACTGGGAAATGTTTGAAGGTTTTACCGGCTCATTCAGACCCTGTTACTGCGGTTAATTTTAATCGAGACGGAAGTTTGATTGTTTCGAGTAGCTACGATGGGTTGTGTAGGATTTGGGATGCTTCTACTGGTCATTGTACGAAAACTTTGATTGATGATGATAACCCGCCTGTTAGTTTTGTTAAGTTTTCGCCTAATGGGAAGTTTATTCTTGTTGGGACTCTTGATAGTACCCTGGTGAGTTGGTTTCGTATTCATTTGTGCAAAAGTTAATATTGAAGTTAATTGTTTATATTGATTGATGATTATGTTTTATGGACTTGTTAGCAAAATTTGAACAAAGATTTAAACTTACAAAGTATGCAGTTAGTATGTTGTGAAGAAGTATAGGTGTTCATTGGCGAATTTTGATTAGTTTAGAAGAATGATGCAAAAACAGCTGAACATGAAAAAATTGAAGTTGAACTTGCAGAGTAAGTAGTTAGTACTTGTTATGAATAAGTATAGGTGTTTGTGGACGAATAATCTTGTTTAGTTTAGTAGAATGACGCAAAACAGCTGAACATGAAATTTTGAAATTGCATACTTTGCATTTAGCACTCGTTCTGAAGAAGTATAGGTGTTTGTGCTGAATTTTGATTAGTTAGAAGAACGACACAAAACAGCTGAACATGAAAGTTTTAATTTGCATACTAAGCAGTTTGTACTAATTCTGAAGTATTAGATGTTTGTGGACGAATAATCTTGATTAGTTTGGAAGAACAGCGTATATTTGCATATTTAAGTTAAAATTGTTCATACTGATTGATTATAGTTGCTGGGTTGTTACTGCTGGTTATAAATTTGGGATTATTGCAATGTTGTTATACGGTTTCTTGGTTTGTGTATACTTGAATATTTAATTTGTTCATTTAGATGAAGTTTGAAGAATAATTTGAACTTGCATGCTATGCAATTAGTATTTTATTGAATTAGTATAGGTGTTCTGCTTTGATTTTGTAAAACACGAGTCTATGGGCAAACTAGCACGGTCTTTATTTTTTGTTTCTACTTAGTGCCTGTTGTGCAACATTAAGAATGAGACAAAGCGAGTTTAACGGGGTAACTTTGCTCTTAACTATTGGCAGAGGATATTAGCAAGAGTTGATTATTTATGAGTATGAATCACGTCTAATATGGTATTATGGAGACATCTATCTAAGTATCTAACTGTTTCGGAACACGCTATGCAAAAATTAGTACTCCGTGTGAAGAAATATAGATGTTCATGGACGAATCCTGATTGGTTTTGATTTTTATCTTGTTTCTGTTAGAATACGTAAAGGAACGACACAAAACTAGCTGATAATGAAACCTTTGTTTTAAGTTTTGAGAGAAGGTACTAGTTGTAATTCATTAAATAAAAGTTCATAAGTGCTTTAATTTCATTTTAGCGTGGCCAAAATAGTATTAAGACAGGGGTAGTTGTAGGTTTGTTACGCTTATTTAGAAAGCATATGCAATTGAGACAATGTTGACATGTTATATATCCGTTTGGTGAATTTCTTTAATTTGTTAGTTGATCTTTTGAGTTAGTAGATGAAATTTGAATAAAGTTATATTATTACCTACTATGCGTTTAGTACTAATAAGAAGTATAAGTGCTCTGCTTTGAATTTGTACAAATCTTAAGGTAGGAACAAACAAGCAAGAATTTTGATTTGGTTGTGTTTTGTGTAATTTGTGCCTGTTGCATACTACAGACTACAGAGGAACAATACAAAACCAGTTGAACATGAAAACTTTGGTTTTGAGTTTTAGCAGAGGGTATTCATAGGAATTCATTATATGCCTTATTGTGAATATGAGCAACTAATATGGTACTCTTTAGAATGGGGACATCTATCTTGTAACATAAGATTGTAGTTTCGCACATGTTACCTTTAGATGGCTACTTCACAAGTCGAAATGTAAATGGCCCGTGGTACAAATATCTATGACGAGAGTGGTGAATTGAAAATAAATGTATCGACTTAGATAATTTGAAACATTGATTGAAGGACACATACTTAATGGAGTTAATCAAGCTATAGGATTAGTATTAATATAGCATTAGGGTTGTAATTTTGGATATGGATCAATTGAATCGAGTCTTTTTGACATTTGGAGATCGCTTACTTCCTGAATTGTAAGTATTATCATGTTCATTTATTTTGGTCCGTATCAATTGGTATCAGAGCAACCTCTCTGGGCCATTAAAAAAACAAAAAATGCTGTTCATAATGGGTACTTTTCACAGACACAAAAAAGTTTCATTTTGGAATGACTTTGGTGGTGGATCTGCAATGACTATGGAGGTAGATTTTAATGGGTTTCATACAACTGTGGATGGGTGACTCGCTGCTTTGGAAGTGAATCAAAGACGTGTGGAGGTAATGAAACTTCTGACTGCTATATTGGCTGACCTGGTTGCTTTAACAACAAAATTATCCTCGCCCGTTAAGCCAAATACATTGGAGCAACCTAAGGTACCACAACCTAGAACTCGTTATGATGATTTAGAATTTGAAATACCTCCTCAAACAGAGTCAAGTGTCCAATCTTTAGAAAAGGTTCTTTAACCAGTACGAGTAGAGATGGAAGCAAAACAGGAAGATGTCCGACCAATGGACTATGTGAATGAGAATGAATATAGCGACATCGATGTTGGTGGTCCCAACCATAGAGTTGATCAGAGGAGTACTTGCGGTGGAGGTGGTGATGAGGCTGTTTTAGAGATTGGACAGATGAAAAAGTTGTTACCAAAGATCCAGCATGGGTTGGGCAATAATAATTTAAATGGGCCTCTTGTTCATACAAGTAAGAAGATGGCAGATGAGCCTTTCACGAGGATTCAATCTGACTATGATGTTGTTGCTTGTGATGGGTTTGTTTCCCATTAAAAGAATGTAGCCATGTATGAGTTAAACTTTAACACAAGAAGCGACGCTATTTTTGGACAGTCTTGGCAACATTTTGTGGGTTCTGTTTTGCTGCATTATTATCATCCACAAGAGGCAGAACTACACATCAAAACATGGGATCCTGGAATAAAAACAGTTTGAAGCAACACCTTGATGACAAGATGTTTTTAGAGGCCTGAGTAATGATACGAACTATATTCTACAGGATATCTATATTAAGTATTTATATTCTACATGGCATCTTTAATATTATTTAGTTGCCTTTATTAATAATAGCTTGCTAATCAGTAATCAAGCTATAGGATTAGTATTAATATAGCTTTAGGGTTGTAATTCCAGATATGGATTAATTGAATCGACTCTTTTTGACATTCGGAGATCGCTTACTTCTCGAATTGATTATCGTGTTCATTTATTTTGGTTTGTATCAGTTGACAACTAGAGAGTCCAAGAAATGGGATTCGATGGTATTAAAGCATTGAGATGTTTGGACTTTGGAATGTGGATGAGAGGATTATTGTTAGGGTTCTGAATTCATCTAAACCACTGGTTATGGATCTAACAAAGCCACTGGTAATACTTGACTTAGTTAATTACTATGATGATTAGGTAATATTTTAACTACCAAAATCACAGAATTAGTTAATAACCTTGAAAATCCGTAACTGCAATACAATATTCCTTGCTTCTCCTAGATTCCTTGAGATACTCTTGCACATAACTAGGTTTCGATACAAACATGTATCATGGTTTATTTTGCTTAGGATTAGGAGACATTGAGTTTGGGTGGGTTTAATTATTGAAAAAGATTTGCTCTCAAATTTAGGATTCTGCTTGCAACAAAGTTTGCATGTTCTTTCAGATCAAATTGTACAAACTTATGAATATACAATTGCAGCCCTTAGGTGGGTTTAATTTCTAGGGCAACATGGAAATTTCTGTCTTCTGTATGCAGAAAATCTATTGGTTTTTCCCCCAAAAAAATTGGATAGTAATGTTGCTTAAGATTAAGCTGACACATCTTCTATTCCGAGTCACTTAGGTTGCTCGTTGTTAGGATTAGGAGACATTTGGATGAAGTTGTAGAAATGTTGGATTCCAATAGTTATTATAACATATAATTATATCTTCTCTTCTTGTTTTCAATTCCCCAGAGTCGAATCATTTGGACATCCAGAACAGGAGTTATGGTTCACAAGACTAGTCTAGAAAGTTAAAATTCGATTAGTAACTTTAAACTTACTGCTGATTTTTATATGTGGCTTTGCTTGCAAGGATGTGTAAATGAATGAATAATCTTTTGATCGCTTGAAAATATGATGTATCCAACCTTTTACCATTTGATTGGCCTTATGATCACATTGCCCATGCATAAAGTTTTCTTCCTTTGTCATGTTGTTTCTTGTTTTATCTTTCAAGGAAAAACAAGAGGTAATGTATGCAACAGTATAAAATATATTAAAATACTTGATATACATGTAGCAGACATTATGAAAGTATTAGAAATCACAGAGAAGACTTTATGCAAATAAAGTGGTGAACTAGAAGCCTGTCTCTTGGTAACGTCAAAGTTCATGGATGTAGTGATCTAGGCCTTTAAGTCATGTTGTTAACTTGTTATAATAAATATAATAGCGGAATTAAAGGAAATTCTAATTGGGGTTGGATGATTTTATGAATCTTTTATGAAACAGTTGGTTTATTCATAAATTTGTTGATTTTCCTCGATCTAATCTTCTTCTGTTTGTCATATTCTTGATACAGAGGTTATGGAACTTTTCAACCGGTAAGTTCTTAAAGACCTACACCGGCCATACCAACTCAAAGTACTGCATCTCATCAGCATTTTCCATCACCAATGGCAAATACATCGTCAGTGGTTCCGAGGACAATTGTGTGTATCTGTGGGAACTTCAGACAAGAAAAATTGTCCAGAAACTCGAAGGTCACACTGATGCTGTCATAACGGTTGCATGTCACCCAAATGAGAATATGATTGCTTCAGGGGCCCTAGAAAATGACAAAACAGTAAAAATTTGGACTCAAGATGTTCAGAAACCAGAAAGTGAAACCGATGCCTTGATGACAAAACAGTAAAGCTCTAGACTCGGGTGACTTCTACAAAATATTTTTCTGTAAGCTATTTAGTGGGCAAGGCATGTTATGGTTTATATGAGTTCAAGTTTTGGCCTTATCGTCAAAAAGTCCAATGAGCAGTCAATTTGTTAAACTTTCTATTAGCTCTATTTTTTAGTATGCAGACTTTCTAGTTTAGGTAGCTTCGTTCGGTTTATCAAATGAATGTGGTAATATTTTCTAGCTTCATCATCAACCACTGCTCTCAAATTCAAGCCTTTTGTTCCTTCTTTCCCAAAGTAGTAACAATATCTGAATGGCTGAAACTTTTTTATTTATTATTGATAATGTAGTAGCGTTGGATTGTGTTTTCATCGTACAAATGTAAAACTGAGTGTTTTTTTTTTTTTAAACGGATGAGGTATTTCCTCTTCAGGCTACCCGAGCAAAGCATGTCTTTGACTCAGCTATATGCGGCCTAACTGGGTATTTTTGTGACAGTCTTCTAACCTTCTCCCTCTCCAATATGTTTACTTAGTAAGGTTTGAACATAAGACTTCTTATCAGGACATAATCAGAATAACTAAACACTGTTGTGGTTTAAAAATAGGGGATATGTTGGCTGCATCTATCAAATATGCAGTCAACTGCATATTTGATTTTCCCTTAAAAATAAGTCCTTTTATTTTGTTTGGGTAAAAAAAAACGTGTTAGCTGAGTCCAATTTTTAATTTAGAAGGTATTGGCGTATTGCAGCCATATTTTGCTACAGGTGGTTTAGTTGGACTATAAACTAGGCCCATTTATTTAGTCAAAATAACACCTATTTGACCCACATCACATTTATTTTTTTGGCTTGTTAGCGTGAAAAGTTAAAAGTGTTTTTCAAATCTTGCTTTTTTTTTTTTTTAGAACGGCTTCAAATCTTGCTTTTGGAAGATTATTTTTTGATTAATTTTTTACTAAATAGTGGTTCAGCTCTCCTGCGCATTCATTAATATTTTGATGTATTATAAATTTAAAAAGATAATTTTTTTAACCTGTTTTTGGCTGTTACCAATTTGTAAAAGTTAGGACAAGAATTACATAACAATCTTGATTTATTGAATATTAAATCCAATTTTATAGTGTGTTATTATATATTCGAATTAATCGTAGCTATAAGCCTGTTTTATCAAAAACTTAATCCTACCGTGACTTTATTGACTATAAAAATCTAATAAGAAGAATATGAGTTTTCTAACTTGTATCTTTGAGATACCTATGCACTTGATTAACTTTGATTCTTTTAAAAGTGTAAAGATTTGCAATAATAGTTTGAGTTTTGCTAGTGATAATTCTTAAGGCATTAGTAGTAAGCAATTGTAACTTGTAAGTGTAAAAACTGTATTTTATTGTTTGAAAATCAGAGATTAATATTTTATATATAAAATATCATTTTTTTTTATGTATATATGTGATAACTGTCATTATTAAAATCCCAATTATTTATCTAAAATAAATAACTTTTAAATTGAGTTAATAAATATTAAATACAGTTTCAAGTATGTAAAAAAATAATTAGTATATTAATTGTATATCTATCTATATTATCTTATAATGTATTTGGAAGGTGTTTTAAATTTTAAAATTTTTTAAGTTTTTTTTTTTTTAGCTTATCATTAAATGTTTATATTAATTATATATTAATTTATATAATCATTTTTATTTTTAAATATTTTAAAACTATAATAAACATATTTCTTATATACCAATGTGTTAAACAATCTAGAATCGGCTGTCGGCCACCATCACTTTTTGACACATGTACTGAATGAGGTTTATAGATTTTATGTACACTACCATTTAAATTTTTTCAAAAAATCATCAACTATTACGCATTGTGCGGGTACCCTTCTATTAATATTAATATGTATCCCCCTATGACACAATTTAAAAAAAAATAATCAATATCAAGTTTTCAAAGTTAGTCAATAATGACAAAAGCCTGAAATAATTGGGGATATATTTTGTTTTGTTTTTTTTTTTTTTTTTTCCCCTCACTTCTAGAATCCATTTAGATGTTAATAAAGTATAATACTTTAATGTTTGCAACTATCCATTAATTTTATACAAAATCATTTGTTTTATAGTTGTTCTTCACGTTGAATTGAATTTAGAGCTATTAGTATTACGCATCCTTATTACTTTCGCATTGTTCTTTTTACCTACTATAATAGTAGTCAATATTATATTTATCTATATCTATATCTATACTATATCAAATATGTTCATGATCGATATCATAAAAAAATCACGATTTATCATTTTCTTTTTCTACTTGCTTTTAACGTTGAATTAAACTTAGAGCTATTATCTTTATTATATCATTTTTTTTACCTACTATAATATATTATATCTATATCTATATCCAACATGTTCAAATATATTGTCTTAAAAATCACTATTAATTAATTTAATGTTTAACTTCATTCGTAAGAACAAAAGATAAAAGGGTAAATTGGAAGGAACCTTCTGATACCATTTTGGTACCCGTCAATTCCATCCTGTAAGAGGTAAGATACCTCCACTTAATTCCGCACATACTAGGAGTCGAACCCTCGTCAATAAGTTTTCACATGTGTGACCCAAGTTTCAAAGGCAACAGATACCGATCGATCTATGAGCAATCGGTATAAGAACCATAAGATATATGCATTATGCAAGATATATTTAGCTCATAACAAATTTTATGCTTATATTTTACAATGATTGATTAGTTGTGTACCCACTTGGAACATGACCAATTAATTGTGGGGTCAGTGTAACTTTATTACGTTATAGACCTATCGCCGGACCCTCTATTTCGTTATGATAAGATATATAAAATTGAAATTTTTGCGTGTTTGTACAAAACATTTTTGACAACAGTTATTTGAATTAACTGTCCGAGTCAATGTAGAATGTGGTTATAGAATCTTTGTAGATCGTTCAATCATAAAAAACCGACATCAAATATTAATATGTTTTTTTTAATTTCTTCTAGATATAGAAGGTTCGATGACATAGATGACATCATAAAACATTTAAATCTTGATTTTTATCGGTTAATAGTAAAGACGGTCCACTTAATTAATACACATAGCTACTGGAAATATAATAGATCACTTTTTGTATTTTCAATTATCTGGTCACCATTCTTTCATCAATCTTTTCACATCATATGCATAAACATGTGCACATAAGAGGTTTTTTTCTGAATAATAAGTGGACAAATTTCTATTTAAATATTTATGTGATTGTTTTCGAACCCTTCGCTTGATCACCCAAAGATATTTATAAAAACATTAGGACGCATAACTAGCAGAACGCCTAATAATGCACGTTGGTATTTGTTAAAATCAAAATTTTTAGACGACACATAAATAAACTGTCATTATTATTTATACACATTAGATTTCTCAATTATATGTTTGACCTAAGATGTTTGAGCCATTACGTTCTTAAATTCCATTAACATATTGTAATGTAATCAAAACAACTTATCTAATATACATTATTAGGCTAAAAAAGAAATGACATTCTTTTGTCTGCTCTTCTTATCCCCAACAACTGACCATATGTTTTAAGGATAGTGATATCTAGAGACCGGTCCTCGGTTTCCCTTGTATCGGCTTAATAAAGGCCCGGCCGGATGAGGCCAAAGGCCAGAACCCAGTCGTAACCAGCTCGACCAAAATGGTCTCTTCGGTCCAAGTTTTAGTTCAAAGACCGGTTTAAAACCTGACCCGTAATCAGTTTAGCCCGGCTACGTATTTGGCTCAGTTAAAACCTGGTATGTGTTGGGAAACACTACTACATGCAAGGGCGGTATTAAAGGGTGGGCAAGGGGGGCAAATGCCCACCCTGAAATTTAAATCTTGTCATGTATTTTTAAATTTTTTATGAATTTTTTAAATTTTCCTATAGATTTTTAAAATTTTGTCCACCCTTGGATTTTTTTTCCATGGATTTTAAAATTTTACCCACCCTTAGATTTTTTTCTGATACCGCCCCTGACTACATGCATGTTGTAAAATAAACCTTATAATAATGTCTTACGTTTCCCAACATCCACATGACTTATAGTACTAATAGATACCAATAACAACATATGACACATGAAGTGACATGAGCCTCTACATACATTGTTGCAAGAATAGAATCAAACACATGCACAAATATACAATTTAAGCAAGTGTATGACTTGCAACAACAAAATGATACATATTAATCTTTGTAACTTGTTGCTCCATGTAAGTACCAGCTAGCACCAAATTGTTGTAACATATAAACACATAACTCCATTTATTCTTTTGTAGGGTCATAAAAAACCAAAATTTCACTTAAAAAGACAGCTTTTCGAGACTCAAGCATTTCAGCTTCTTCCCTACCAACAAAAAGCCATTCTCCACCTTCTTTATCATATATTAGATTCTTAGCTTTGAAGTAACTTAGAGTAATACTGATAGTGATACTTTCATTTACTAAGTTTCTTTTCTTTGCTAATCAAAAAATCATGTCAAGAAAAAAAAAATTGAACCGGCTTGGACTCGAACCGCCAGACTGGCATAAAAAGTAAAAAACCCAAAAAACTACTAAATGCTCGACCCAGGCTCTTAAAAAGACCGTTTTATTTATGGATGGAACCGGTCCAAAAAACGAGTCAGGCTGGGCTTTGTCCATGTATATTTATATCTACATAACTCATTTTTATCTATATCCACAACATTTTTTGAAAATTAGATTGTTATAAAGTTATAATATTTGTACCCTTTACATCGTTGATTTTACTCTTTTAGTTAAACACAAGAATATCTCTTGACTCAATTACATCTCTTTACCTCCTCACATTTTAATTACAACCTCACAATACGTACACCCTATATTTACATTTTCAAATATTACGAACACCGTTATTTTTTTATTTTATATTTTTTAAATTTTTTGCATGGCTTATATTTTTCTAGAGTTTCAGGGCATGTGCAACTAGATAAATTAGTATTTAGTATAAACTGTAAAAATAAATATACAATCAGAGATGGACCACCAAAACTATGTACCACCCCTACTTGACAATGATCATTCATCACATATGTCCTGGCTAAATCTATCAAAGATTCATTTAGACCATCCGTAATGCATGGGTAGGTGGTGGCCTTCGGTGACCATTGACCCCTCGTGGCGAACGGTTATGCTAGGTAGGTGGTGGGGCTCGGTGAAAGGGTGAGTGGATACGTTTTTTTTAATAAATATTTTGATTGGGTATTTGAGTAAATTGTGGGATATTAAATTTGAACATGATGAGTACGTTATGAAGAAAAAGAGAAGGCTGTGATGGTAAAATGGTGGTGCTGACGTGACAATAATTTTTGAAGATGGTGGGATGAAGGATCACTGATTCACTTATGATATTGGATGATACTAATTATATCTATGCAATGAAGCAACTTTATCTTCGCCCGTTGGGGATAATTATGAGTGACACATGATCTTTTTTATTAGCATTAGATTTATTAGTTTTAATAACCCCGCTAATGATTACTTCTAGTTCCGTCCGGAGGAGAAGCTAATGACGGGGATGAAGTTAGATATTCTTGTTTAAAAAAGGATGTAAATCAAAGGGTAGCATATGTACTGTAAAGTATTAAAAAGGTATAATAGTCAAATTTTAAAAATTTGTAGTAGATGGAGAAAAGTAGAGGTAAGTACGGTTGGTTTGGGTTGATTTTGGTTAAAGCCGAAAACCAAACTAAAATAATTCGGTTTTTGCAAAATTAAAACATTTAGGTTTCAGTTTTTAAATGGTTCGGTTTTTTGTTTGGGCCTATTCCAGTTTTTGGTTTTTAGTTAGTTTTTAACCACTTGTGAGTAGGAGCCAACCTGGGCTAAGAAAGTTTAAACTTTATGCCTTATGATTACACCATAACTTCAACAACTTTTTCAAACAATATCAGTAACACAAAACACTACAACAATGACAATAAATTCATCAAAATAAGTTGAACAAAATTCATATTTAGGTTTCAAACAAACTTCATATATAACAATTTATATCTTTTATGCATTGATTCAATATACAATTTATTAAACTGAATCGATCTTGTTGTGTATTTTCACCTAAAACATATCATTGATATAGTTTTAGACTCTCAAAAAGCAAATATATTAACATATCTATTAAATATAAGTAATAAAAAAAATTGTTGGTCCCCCGGTTTCGATGTTAAACAAATAAACATTCATACCAGGAATACATTTCGTACACAACACTTAGATATTCTTTTCTATGGATAATTCTTTTACCTGATGAAAAATCAACAAATTACAAAGTATGATGTTGAGATAAGTTTGACACATAAAACTTAAACACACCTAATTGAATGACAAATAAGATACCCCTAGTTTAATACTTGAACACACTTAAAATATAGACTCGAACTCCACGACCCCTCGCTGATGCGAGTCGCAGGTGAGTTCACGGGGTATATCAGGGAAAGGAAAAACTTAATGTAATACGATTAAGTCCTAAGTTCTATTCTCTATCCCTCTTCCACACATTTCTTATAGAAGAAACGTCTCTAATTTTGAAAGACACTTTCTGAATTTTTATACAAGTATTAAATTTTTAACATCTAATATATCACAAACAAATCTAACCAGATTTAGACTTTAGAGGTGATATTGGTACCACCCAATTTGATAAAGTTACCAAACAGTACAACTTTTACAACATACTATACAAGCATATAATGCATAGATGTGGTAAATCAATAAACTTTTATGGTACCATTATCAATTCCCTTTAGACTTACATTATATATATATATATATATATATATATATGTGGTAGAATCTAAGGCCTCTCTCATCGGATAGGTTCTCACCTTCGTTTTGCTCGTTCTCGAATCACCAATGCAACATTGCGTTCTCGCTCCACGTCCTCACCAGACTTCCAGAACGCCATTGGAACGGGCCACGTTCTGGACCTCCGTTCTCCTCAAACTGCGCAGAACGTAAATGTTGACGGGGTCACGCACGTTTTCCAACAGCTTTTTAGCCGTTTAAAATAGGTTTTTTTTTTTCCTTTTTCCAACCGTATTCATTCCATACCTACCACGTACATTTCATTTCATTATATACATTTCACACAACCATATTCATTCACCTAACACAAAACTCTATATTTCACGCAACAAAAACATATTTGTACGGAAAAAAAATATGAGTTCCTCCTCTAACTCTGATTACGAAGGTCGCTCTGGCTTTCAATTCGGAAGTCATAAGCACGTTTGTGGATGTTTTAGATGACGAACACGACGCCGCTGAAAGCTCAATGGTGCCGTAAGCACCAAGAAGGAACATAACTAGAGATCGCGTGGGTATAGCGAATCGTTTGTGGAACCATTACATTAGTCTGACACCAGTTTACCTAGACGACTACTTTCGAAGAAGATTTCAGATGCGAAAAGAAATGTTTATCCGTATATGTCAATGTATCAATTCTTTTAACGCCATAGAACCGCTACCTTCATATTGAATACTTCAAACTAGGTCCGGACTGAACCGCCAAGGATAGTTTTAGTATTTTTCAAAAGTGTACTTCCGCCATACGTCAATTCTATAGATGAATACTTACACATGGGCAAACAAATGTCGTATGAGTGTTTAGACAATTTTTGTAAATGTGTTTATCATCTATATCACACCGAGTACCTGAGAAAACCAACACAACAAGATGTCGATCTTTTAACTGCTAAACATTAAGAGGTACATGGTTTTTCGGGTATGATCAGAAGCATTGATTGTATGCATTGGGGTTGGAGAAACTCTCTCGTGGCATGGCATGGTCAATACACACGATGGGATAAAAGACATCCAACGATCATGCTCGATGTGGTTGCTTTGTATGATTTGTGGATTTGTTTGAAGATTTACTCAATGACAGGGCTCCCAGTGTCATTTTTCTGTTAATGGGAAACAATTTACGAAGGGGTATCATTTGGCAGGTGGTATATATCCAGAGTGGACGACACTTGTTAAGTCGTATAAATGTCTCATGGAACCAAAGAAAATGATGTTTTTACAATACAAAGAATCTGCAAGAAAGGACATTAAACGAGCAGTCGGGGTCCTTCAAGGTCGTTGGGCAATCATAAGATAACATGCAAGAGCATACAACATCAACAAAATAAAACGAATTATGTACACTTGTGTCATTTTACATAACATGATCGTTGAAGACAGCAGCCGGACAATGTGTTAGCTTGAAGAAAATTATTTGGCAGAATTTCATGTCCCACAACATTCATGGGATGAAAAGGTTGTCGCGACACTTCGGATTGACGGGGAAATACGCGACAGAAAGGTCCATAGTGATCTTCGTAGTGCGTTAATTGAACACATTTGGAACCTCCCGAAAAACTACCGTCAACGTTGACGTAATTATTTTTGTATGTAATGTTTTCTTTTTTAGGAAATGTAGTTTTTATTTTATTTTTAGGTAATGTAGTTTTTTATTTTTAGGAAATGTAGTTTTTTATTTTGAAGAAATGTAATGTTTATTTTAATTAATTAATGTGATGTTATTTTATTTTATTTTGTGTTTAAAGAAAATAAAAATGATGTGGTGATGATGTGAAAGAGAAAAGTTGAAAATTTAGGGATAATGGTGGTATTGTTGGTAGGGGTCAATTATGGTAGGAATGAATGATGTGACACTGATATAACAGTGAGATTTAAAAATTTGATGGCATTGATGGGAAAGGCCTAAGTAATGTTGAATGAGGATGTTTGCTTAAATAGTTAACAGAAATTTATAATTTATTTAAGGATTTTGCTAATAATAGCCATAAAAGCTGTTAATAACATGCATAAAAAGATGGTACCTTACAAATAAAAAGACCCCCTCCCCCTTCTCTGAATTTAATGTCAAAAAAATACAACATTTTATACACGCTAAAGACAACTCATAGGTCTGTCATTAACAAATCCTTTTATTTAAATAACATATGTACTAAGTAGGAAGACTAATATAGGTTTCAACTAGTAGTTTGGTAAATGATGACATCATGATATTGATCATAATATATTAAAAATATATGAGTGAATTTTAATCAAGATTCCTTACTTAATCAAAATAGAATTAAGGGTTTTCTTTTAAATTAAAAATTAAAGATTAGGAATGAAAGGAATTGGAATTGGAGTTGGATATATGAAGAGACAATGTCGCTGATCTCAAATTTGTCGTTAAAAAAAAAAGAGTTTCGAAATGCTTGTCTACTAAATAAAATAAATAAAGGGGTTGTCTATTTCCACCATGTGTGAAAGCTATTTCCACCCCTTTGAAGCTTAAAACACTTGTACGGTATGCAGT
>JAOEHQ010003655.1:0-18428 GCA_025447715.1 Asclepias incarnata
CCTTCGCGGTACCCGCTCACAATCCACATTGCTACTGTGCCGGTGAAACACCTATTTACCATAAATCCCCCATGTATGAGGCTCGTTAGATTCAAACCATCGCTCAAAAGCTTCGTATGGAGGACTTAAGGGAATGGTAACGGTACCAGTTGATTTGTGATCAATTGGTGGAATTTAACTGTATTATACATTTATGTTCGTAGTTTTAATCTATTTTTTCTAAAGAAATATGGTATGCGATCAAATTGGCACACCATAAAACTGGAACTATAAATCTCTGGCATTCTCTTTGAATGAGACACAAATTTTCCGACAGGTTATCTAATTCGGATACATAACAGTTTTGGAATAGGTTTTAGTTTCAGACTTTGTTGTTTAACACAAACAAGTAAACAAAATTAATATAAATAAATAAATAAATAGATATACAACTTAATTACTTTATCCTTTAATAAATAACTAAAATTTATATTAAAAAAACTCCATAAAATAAAAAATAAAAAAAATCCATTCTCACCTGTTCTTTTCAATTGATAAAGAATGAAGAAAATGAAAATCTTTCTCACTTCTTCTTTCCTTTCCTATTTCCATTCTTTAGTACAACCAAACAAGGAAGTCTTTCGCATTATCTTTCTCTTATTTCCATTTCATCTTACCAAACACCCCTTTAGTTCTGATGGTTTTAGGTGGTAAAAGACGAGTAAGAGAATGATGCGTAGATCCATGTATTTGGTATTAAAAAAGGTTGTGATGTAATGCATTTCTATTGAAGCCTTTTAATCGTATAATTAGGAAGGGGACTGACACTTCACACTTTCACAGTGAAAGATCTGGGCAAAAGACAACTGCAGTCTGCAGAAGACCCCCAATTTTGATTTTTATAAATTAAAATATAGTCTAAACATATATTATAAAATTCCATAATTTTTTCTTACGGATTCAGAGATATAAAATTATGATTAAATGTAATATTTAAATGTAGAATACTATCCCAAAAAAAAAAGTTCAAAATTCATGTTTTCGATTTTACGGAGTATATTAATATTAGCTTTTTTGTGATCTTGGGCAGGACTCCAGAATTCATTTACACTTCATATAAAACAAGGTTTGTAAGAAGGTAAAAAGGGTATGTAATGGCATTCCTATAAGCTGTGGTTATTTCATTACAACAAACAATACAAAATTATGACCAAACAGCTTGTACATTTTCTTAACAGAAGGACTTATTTCTCCTCCTGTAGAGAAACCGATTGTATCTTTCTCGGGTTCCAATTAAATGAAAATTCCGGTATCATTAATAGGAAAACAGAATAAATATGTACAGGAATCAGCCTGCAAGAGATCATGTAAAAGACATCAGGATTTTGCTATATAAGCAGAAACAAGAATGCAAGTCTAAGCAATGAATATTTCGAAATCATAAACCATAAAAGCAAGAGATTAAGGTTAACTCATGCAGCAACTTTAACCCATTTACTTACAAATAACACCATCTTGGTTTATGGTTCTTCTAAAACAGGGCAAACCGAAAAACTTAGCTCAAAGAGAAACACATTTAAAGTCACCCAACCGAATGTCTTTTTAGAACTTCCCTAAATCTTGGTATATTTTTATTATTCTGATAATAGCTTAGTTTTTTAAATCATATTTCGCATTGATTAACTATAGAAAAGGGGCAAAAAGTGTTTGCGGTCAACCCAACCAGTACCAAAAAGTGTGTTTTGACCTGATACCAACCGGCCATTTTGCCACCATTAGTCAACAGACTTGTTGACCGAATGCACAATGGCATTGTAATCATTAGAAAATGGATCGATTGGTTGAAATAGGTCAAAAGTTGCTCATCGTGTTTTTAATGCATACAAACACGTAAATAGATTTTTGTGAAAAAAAGAGAAGATTATAATTGCAATATTATGCGATTTAGCAAACTTAACACACCAACTATTTTCAACCAAAAACCGACGGGTAAGCCCAATCCAATCAATACCAAAACTTACTCGCTTTGACCCATTACCCAACCCCTCCCTTTTGCCACTTTTATATTTGAATGATAAAGTGTTATGTCAATGATTCATGAGAAGTTACGTTGTCAATGATTCCCCCTATGAGTTGTGAAACCTGGGGTGTGCTTTACATATCTTCATGTAAGTAACAAAACGTCTGTTTGACTTGTTTGTGGAGTAGGAGGTTTTGTTAACGGTCTCAATGTGTCCATGATGGCTGAGAATGAAGGGCGTTTCCATGGCTCACTGCAGAATCATATTATAATCAATAATAGCTAAAACGTATAGCATCAAAAGATAGTCATCCCAAAATGATTCAATGATCAAACTCACTTTGCCCAACACGCTTCAATTAGTGCTGCTACTTGAGGATTTACATCGCGAGGAATCTCAAGCCTTTTGCATTTAAATCCTACAGCTGCCACCACCTGAAAAGAGATGTGTTATAAAGTTGATCATAAGAAATTTAACTTCTACAAGGATACAATGCTTAAATTTTCTTTCACATGTATTTGTTCTTTTTACAGACGATTTCCATCTATTTACCCCGAAAAGGGGGTTTGTTTGGGTTATATTCTCTAATGGGTCAAACGCTTACGAAGTTCCCAAAGTGTAATATAATGCTTACAACCTCTCAAATTAGGGGTACCGTCCCCTTTATCCACACAAAAAAAAAAAACTGGTAAATTGTTTTATCAGAAAAGTTAGAATATTAATATAAGATAAATTGCACAAATGGTCCGTGTGGTTTATACAAAATTTTGGGCTTCATCCTTTGGTTTTTGAATTACACAAATGGACCCTACTTTTGATAGTTGTAACGCAAACAATCCATACTCTTAAAAGTTGTAAGAAGGATAGTCCCTAGTTTGGACTATCTGTGGCACAACTTCCAAAAGTAAGGATTGATTGTGCACTTTTAAAAACTAAAGGACGAAACCATATTACCATATGAACAAGTGTGATTTACCCATGATGTGATTTTTGAAACGGTTTTTTGGGTAATAATGCTATCCATCATTTGGGCGACTAATCCACAAGCTCCGAGTCCATCACCACAAAAACAAGAACCGGGTAAAGCTCTTCCAAAGGAAGAATGGCATGGCAACACAAGAGTTGTCAGATTTTTACCCCTCTTTTCTACACTTACCAACGTTTGAACCATGAACCTCCAAATTTTTAACTCAAATAATGATAACCATCTTGAAAACCCTGGGTGGTTGATTCTTGAATCGTATTTAATACACTGATGGCTCATAAAAATATTAATAAAATAAAGGAATAATGTATTTGGATCCCAACCAAGTATATTAAACTGTTTTCATAAGGTCATCTACTACAAATTTCATATAGAACGTTCAAATATGTATTTCTTTTCATTTCTACCAATTACAACTAAAAACATGCCGGGAATTTATAAAATGACAAAAATGACCATCTCGTTACAAAATTAGAGCAATACCTAAAAGCATGTTGGAATTTATAATATGACCATCTATTTACAAAATTAGAGCAATACAAATTCTAACTTTTACTAAAACTTATTAAAAGGAAAGACGTTTTGTCAATTTAAAGAAATCTGGCATATTTTAGATCACAATGAGTAGAAATGAGAACAAATATATATAGAGTTCCAATCAAATGAGAACACCCTTAAAGTGAGAACAACGTGAGAACACTTAAAAATTTCATTTTGATGCATTATAAGTCCATAAAACTAACGTAGTGTTTAACAAATTATCATTATTTAAGTGTTTAACAACACATTCATCTGTCAAAACTAACAAAATCACATTTTTTTATTTTATGCATCCGTCTTGATGAATACGCATCTAAGATGGATGCAAAAAACAAAAAGTGTGATTTTCTCGATTTTGACGAATCAATGTGTTGTTAAACACTTCAATAATGATAATTAGTTATACACTATGTTAGTTTTATGGACTTATAATGCATCAAAATGAAGTTTATGAATGTTCTCACGTTGTTCTCACAGGAAAGTCATATATATATATATTTGGATGTCTTATATGAAAACTTCAATAGATATGTAAAAATTTACTGAGTGGCCTCCCAGTACAATTATCTGTTTTGACCTGTTAACTAAGTTGCCCCCAACCAGCTCATTTTGTCATTTTGCCAAACTCAGCAAAATGCTGCCAGGCATGTGGTTCAAACTTTAATCTGCTCTTTTGTCACTTTGAGAACACCATGAACATAGGGGGATTCTTAAAAAGCCAAATAATACAGAGGGTTTTAATTAACCGCAATGATACTTTAGAACTCTAGTGTTTCAGATGTGTTCATAAACATAACTGAAAGTTAGCAATTCCGAAAATTGGAAAGAACAAAACAAAAATAGCTAATAAGGAAATGAATCGAATGACTCGAAAGAAAATGTAATTTGACTGCATACGACCTCCTAAATCGCAATTTAGGAGATTGTATAATTAAAAATAGACTTCAGGTCTCTTTCAACCTGTTAGAAATCAGAAGTCTTTTTGTCTCTATTTAGAGTTTTTATTTTGTCTTGGAATGAGTAAATACAAAAAAGGGCCTTCTATGCATTGTCTAAAACAACGATTTTTACCTCCCATTCTTCATACTTTTTCAATATGAAAAATATGTGACCAAATTGACTTATTCAGCCTATAGAACCCATTTGTGACAGAACTCGGCCTAAACCAAGCCCATTAGTAAGTCATTGGGTTGCTGTTACCACCTCTAAACAAAAGCATGAATGACTGGTACAAACCTGCGCAGGATTTAGATTACCCCAAGGCTGCTGCAGAGTAGCAAGCTCCCATAAAATTACCCCAAAACTGTACACATCTGATTTCTCATTTGAAGGTTCATCACGAAGAACTTCGGGTGCCATCCACTCAGGCTGTTTTGATACACAAACCAGCCAAGTTTATAAAACCACATACAAAAATCACACTAAGTTAAAAATGCTTGAATAAAATAGAGTTTAATGAAAAGGAAACTCACTGTTCCTGCTGCAGTCTTGGATGAAAGAAATGTATTTGCTTTTAACCTTGACAACCCAAAATCACAGACCTGAACAGAGGAAAAAGTTATCTGATGACCTACTTTATCTGAATAATTGTAATGATATACAAAAAAGATGGATTGAAAAAACTGGTTTAGTGTTAAAAAAATATGCATATGAAATGGACTCAAGAGAATTCACTTTTTGTTCCAAGTTTTAAAGAGAACAACGTAAACAACGAATAAAACAAAATAACACAACAATATCACAGCACACTATAACATAAGAGCATGAATATTCACAGTTCTCTATTTTACCTTGACAGTGTATTTTCTGTCCACTAAGAGATTGGGAGATTTCAAATCCCTGTGAACAATAGGAGGATTGCGTCTGTGGAGGTAATTCATTCCTTTTGCCTATACCACAAAATAAAATAAAGCCATTCATATTAATATACTAATAGTGGGGAGATAGAACTGTTGATACAAAATGACTTGGGTTTACTTAGGCCATCTACAACCAACCAAAAAAAAGGGGTAGATGGAGGGAACCCTCTGATCCCCGGTATCTTAGCGGTACCCGCTCACAACCTGCATTGCTACTGCGCAGGTGAAACACCTATTTACCATAAATCCCCCATGTATGAGGCTCGCAAGATTCGAACCCTCGCTCAAAGGCTTCACATGGAGGACCTAAGGGAATGGTGGCGGTACCACCGTACCAGTTGATCTATGATTATATACACCAGAAGTTTCAACTTTTATGATTGGAATGTATTATTCATATAACAATATTATATGCAACTTCAATAGTTATATATAACTGGAACGTATTATTCTTATAATACAGAATGATATTATAATTGGAATGTATTATTCTCATGATAATATTATATATAACTCCAATAGTTAGAATTACTTATTTATACCATTTTCACAATTTTTTGAATTAACATATTGATCCCATAGGCCATATATAATTCCAATAGTTATAATTACTTATTTGTAACATTTGTATAATCTATCTACATATTACCTCCTTGCATACATGTTGAATTGGGTATTGTTGTTGCTCCCATAAATGTTCAGTATGTGTTATACCAAACTAGGAACTTGTGAAAATTACTTATTTGTAACACTTGCAAAAAAGAAAATTAGCAATCAGCTTTCCAAAACAAAATAAAATGAAAATCATCCTATAGTATGTCAATTTAAGTGTCAAACGAATTTTAAGATACTTTTTATATAATATATATTTCACTTTTAGGCATAGAAATTCCACTGATTATAAGAACTAAATGAAAAGAATATCACAGGCATGACAGATTATACTTTACTTATTGAATGAGAACCTTTCATAGGTTCCAAAATTTGGGTTCTACTTTAGGATCATCTAATTCATTTATATCACCAATAAGATCATGTATAAATACAATAACTACTGTGTTGAAGCGTCCACAGTATCTTTTGCAATTTAAAACAGGTTTGAGAAAATCTATATTAGAAAGGGTGGAGGGACATACCACATCATACGCCATACTCAGTCGTCGCCGCTCATCCAATGCTTCTTTTGCACCAGGTTTGTGTAACAGTCTATACAAACTCCCTCTGCACTTCAAAAAACAAATCTTAGAACTTACCACACATGATGACAGCAAACTCTGATAATTGTTGAATTAAAATCGTAGAGGCATAAACCTTGACAAATATTCTGTGACTATTGACAGGTTCGGGGGCTGAGTGACAGCACCCATAAAAAGTACAATATTTGGATGTCGTAGGCGTCTCATGATTGCAACCTAACAGAAATAGAGGATGACAAGGTAACAGTTACTAAGAACATGTCAAAATAAATAGATTAGAAAAAGCCTAGGTTGTTCAACCTTGTATCCAAATCAACCAAAAAAACCTAGGACATACCTCCTGCAAGAACTCATTTAACCTCTCAGGATGAAAATCTTGTTCTAAAAGAATTTTCACAGCAACATCCTGAAAGTAATGGACTTTGTAAGCTCTTAGATAAAAATGTAACTTGACATACACTATTACCAAAAACAACCGGTCATGTCTTGCTATAGCAGGTAAAATAATTAATGGGGAAAAAAAGACAACATCATAAGGTCGGACGGCCAAATGATCTAGGCACCAACCAGAAAACTAGATCAATGCTACAACAAACTACTCTCAATAAAACACCGTGTTGCGTTGTTGCCCAAATTTTTACTTACTAAACATCAGACCATTGCTTACTTCACACCACACACTAAAATTGTTTTAACTGCTTACCACCACAAAAGTAGATTTCTTTATGATACAGTTTTGTAAGGAGAGGTAAGATTACATTCCAGTTTTGTGCTTATAGCAACCCCCTTCTTCACCTAGAAACACACGATGTGAAACTATATAGGAAATAGGAAGTGTGTTTTGGAGCTGTTTATTTGATTATTGCAACATGGGGTTTTAATAATCAGTTTTCAGTGGTTAAAAAACAGATTCTGCTTCTAATATTTTATTCATTTAGGAGCCAATTAAGCAGTTTCATACCAGCTGCAACAAAACTGACTATCAAAGGGTAGAGCAAGTTACCTATCTAATCTTACAACTTCCAACAGCATAAAAACCTCTAAACATTGTGTACGGCTTGTTCTATGGTTGTTTGATTCTCATTATTCAATATCAGATCGCACTTTCAAAACACACATCCAAAGACCTCCGAAATACACCTAAACTACAACCTTTGATATGCATCAACATCAAGATACATAAAAGGGTGCTCTTTCAACCACAAAGAAGACACAAATAACTAAAAACGCATGTGCCTACTGAAAAATAGAAATCGACATATAGCATAAATTAAACAAGCAAAGGGTGTATTACTTACAGAGCCATTCCAATCAGCACGATGAACAACACCAAAAGAACCTGAAAAGCAGAGTGACTAGAGTAAACACGCTTACTAATAGACGACCAGCAGGGTGTCTAAATATCAGTTCAAACCAACAAAACAACAGACCAGAATGGATAGATAACAGTTAAATGTAGTTTGGTCCTAGGTTCTGAAGTTTATAACTAAACGGTTTTCGGTTCCAAATATTTTCAAACATCGATTATCAACCAGAGCGGTTTTCTTTCATCATTTTTTTTTGTTTTTCAAACTTCAATAACATAATTTAATATCTATGCTGTTCACCCTACAAAACCCAAGTTTGTACTCGGTTTAAGATCCAGTTTGAAATCGAACCGGTTCTAAACTCAAATTACATCTTTTTAGATCGGTCCAGTTCTCGGTCATTATTTTTTTAGTTGGTCGATTTCGGTCCACCAGATGAAAACTTTTATACCTCCTGCTTTTGTTGTCTGAATTCATTTCTAAATCAAAGAAAGCTGGTTACCTGCTCCAATTCTCTCTTTCAAAGCTAGGTCACTCCATGGAATGTCTAAATCTTCAAAATCAAGGGTATAATCTCCACCCGCCTTATGTGGTTGACCCCCGTCAAACCTTTGATTACTAGCCACCTCCATTCTGGCGTTAGATAAGGCATATGATTGGGAATCTCTCTGTCCAGATTGGGGCATATGTTGCAAAGGCACATCGTTAACCATATTGGTTGTGTTTATGATATTCTGAGCATATGCCTTGGGAATCTGTGAACTTCTATCATGACCTTTGGGGCGCACAGGTTTGGAAGGAGGCAAACGAGAACCTTCATTGCTGTTACTTGGACTACGTACAGCAATATTCATATCAAGAAGATTTTTATCGGACTGCTTAGGATAAACGGCATCCACAGTATCTCCATCACCTGCAGTCATACCATCAGCAACCTTAATAACCTAATTAATTGCAAAAAGACCCAAATTTATGAAGAAACATAGATGGGGAAGTGACTAGGGGCACTTTTGTCAAGACAATATTTGTACCACATCAAAGATTCAAAGGTGACTATTAAAGTCTCCAAATGAAGATATGAGCTTGCATCCATTTCAAAATCGCAAAATGACCTTCCATTTAAAAGGTAACAGCTTAAATAGCATTTATCAAAAACTCTTGCAAAGGTAAGACATCTAAAAGTGAAGCAAGAAAAACAAAAGGGAATTTCAAGCGAAGCAAACCACACAAAGGAGAGACCATATTCATCAAAATTTATGAGAAAAGAGACCACATTCACCATACTTACTATACTTGTAACATAATGTAACCTCATATCTACTTTATTATACATATTTAGGTGGATGCGGATAACTTTGGACAACCAAAAAGTATGATAGCCACCAATAGATCAGAAGCTAAGCCAATGGATGGATGGCTGGCTATATGAACAATTATACCTACTCTCTACATGCACAAAAATACATACATCATTCATCACAGTTAATAATCTTGAGTACATGCATTTCCTTACACCAAGTACTCCACAATTCCTTTTTGTTTGAATGCAACCAGGAATTCAAAATTAAAGCACCTCTAGAATAGAAACACTTGCAGCAGCAACCATAAAAAAGAATTCCATTTTACTCGATTGCATATGAAGTTACTCCATGCAATCATGAATAGAGTGAATGAAGTGATCTATGTCAAGTACATCTCGCAGGACCATGTCCTTTTGCAAAGTACATGACAACATGAAAATTCAGAGAGACCCAGATAGGCACTAAACTAATCATATTCATGAAGTCACATGATTTTCTGATGTTATGGTAAACAAAGGCTACATTGCATGCACAACAATGATACTTCAAAAATCTATTCACACAACTGCTTTATAAAACTTACCATTAGATGGATCTTCAAATACAAGATTCAAAGAGTCGCAATCAGCAAAGTACTGTTTAGCCAGTAACCTGAAATCAACCATGGGTTCAACTTGTCTAAAACGAGGAAAGCGCAATGGGGATGAAATTGATATCGTAGATGGACCATTTAGTAGAGAATCAGGCTCACAGAGGTATCCTGGATTCCCAATCAAATCAACATGACGCTCCCTGCATTAGAATTGGACTTCATCTGTTCAGATCAGAAAAATGAATGCCTAAGAGAGTTCTTTTAACCACACTACATAGGTGCCCACGTGATTGGTTTTTAATGGGCTCCTTGACAAAATTCTGATGCGACAATATATCCGCATCATTTACTTTTCTCAGAATGATTTTTAATCTAGGAAGGAAAGGGAGAATAATGTAGATGAGCCAGACATTTCCAACCAAAAATTCTATTTCATGTTGATATATTGATTCGGATTTTACTCTTTTCTATGTAATCAATATGTAGCTTCTTCGTTCTTTGAAATTATTTGCTAGTTTTAGCTTGTTTAACATATATATGGCATGTTATATATATGAATTAATATGGTACTCTGCCATATTACTTGTACGAACACTGATATTTTTGTTGTTATATGAAAGTCACCGGGGTAACCTTTACCCAAAAAAAAAAATGATATGCCAATTTCCCTTACTCTACTCTATTCCTTCCAAAAAAACTTGTAAGGTATGGTATTGTTAAATAGATACAGAAGTAATGGATGCTTCGAAGTTCCAGGTGTAGCAATAGATTTCACATTTTTTAAGCTAAATTCACATCATACAAAAACATGAAGCAAATTCATGAAGATTGCTCATGCACTTATGTACAAGAATGCAGAAGAACATACATAACTGTTAATTCATGCTATCATTTCCACCAAACAAAACCAGTCTACGGTTAAGAATGAATTCCAGCATATATTCACTGGTGAGTAAAAGAACCACCAAGTTTTTTGGATACACATTTGTTCTATGTATCCCTGACTGATGTTTTGCTGCCAATAGAGATATAGTAAATCAAATAAGCCCCAAGAACGAATTCATTTTGTATTCACTAACAAAATCAGGGTCACTAGAGACTGAGGATAGTTAAAAGGATGCTGATTCATAAGTCTGCCATAAAAAGAATATGTGAAGGTAAAAAGGATAGTAATATGATAATATAAGCCTGTGCCAACATATTACGATAAAATACATTACACCATCGTTGTTTCTTGAATTTAATAGGCCAACAACCTCCGAATCATAACTATTGTAACTATCTATGAAAATAGCAAGCAGAAAATTAGGTGATAAGCATGCTTGAAGCTATCAAGACTTACTTGTCAACACCGAAACGGACTAGGCAAGATGAAGCATCATCTCTTTTACAATATTTGCAACCCTTGGCTATTCGACATGGTAGATCAATTGTGTCGGCTAAAATCTGTTGAAAGTCATAATACATAACACATGTGAAATCATTGTTGTAAAATCTCAGATTTAGTTGTGTTTTGGATTTTTGTCCTGGCTAAAATGCAATAGCAAAGATTTCCCCACTCTGGTATCCTTTTGAAGAATTCCATAAATATATCAAAACATACTTTAAATAGCACAAAAATGCACAAAAAGAAGTCAAGTACAGTACCAAAGGTAGGGATACAAGAAATCAATCTACAACGTACTTTAAATAGCAGAGCCCGATGTCTGCAAAGGCCAACAGAGAGGCTACCCATTGGAAGTACAACAGATCCTAGACAATCCTTGAGATCCTCACTACACTCTTTCCACATTGATACCAAGGCCTCTTCTCCGGTTAAAGTTGCACCACTGGAGAGAACAAAAGGATTAAATCATATGGTAATATTATAAGAATAATAACAGTAGTTGTAATAATAATAATAGAAATAACAAAACTGGTGGGTCGGGTCAAGGGTCAAAATAGGACATTTTCGTAAGGACCAAAACAGGTTGAGCCAAGTTGCATTGACTCCAACAGACTTTTTAGTCCAAAAATTACTTCTTTTTTAAATAACTTGTGTGTCAAATATGCTTACAAAACTTATATTCTTCAATAATATTCCAACTTTTTGAGTAAATAGATATAGAACCTTTTATCCATAAAAAGAACTCTATGGATTACTATCAGCCTGTTTGATATTAGTTAGTTGCTTAATGTTTCATTTGACCATTAAACATAACCCACATCGATCCAATCATAAGTAAATGGGTCGAAATAGCCACAGCTTATCCCTCCAAACCGACCCGATAGCTCTACCTGTTTTTTTTCTATTCCATCCCATTCCATTCCAGGACAGGCCTCTAGAAGTCTAGATGAATGTGTTCCTCAAAAATTTACTACAGTTAGAAAACAAGCTAGCTATATTCTCACCCCATTCGATTGCAGACAAGCTTTGCTAGTTGATCAACAACTTCTGATGTGGTTATGCTATTACATGAGATGCTATGAATCCGGTTCTGTAACTCCCTGAGGCTGGGATCAGTACGTCGATCAATTAAAATCACTTCAATTGAAGATTCACTGCCAGTATCAATGGCCTTCAGCAACTCAAGTGATGGAATACGTCCACTCTCTTGTAGATCACAGCACATCATCCATACATAAGGATCCATCCCATATATTAAGTAAAACCCATCAGGGACTTTGTCAAAGTACGACAAACAGCCATTCGCCTAATACAACATAACCTTTAGAGTTGGAATATATAAAGACAAATAGCTTAAGCTTGTATATACATGAACTATCCACTCTCGTATCTTATGCAGAAAATAAAGTTATGCATCAATATTCATGCACATAGCACAATAAGTTGCGGATAAAGTATAGGCAGTAATGCGAATAAAGATATTTATATTTTCATACAGACATAAAGCTTTCATGAGATCAATTCTTTGTCCTTTGTATGTCTTCACAAGTTACAAATCAACATACACATAATATGTTTGTCTGCTACCAAGGCTGTGTGACTGAAAACTACACTAACCTCTTTCATACTAGCACATGCTCAGGGTTAACGACGATGTAACTAGTATTACAGGATCAAGGAAATATCTTAGCCACGTTAAAAGGAAGGATTATTACTATCGGAAATATTGACCAAGGATAGGTCACATGATAATATGATATATCAATAGAATACCCATAAAATAAAGAAGACTAAGGTGGAGACCACATTGAATAAGTGTTCTTCCTGAATATGAATAAGTGTACCTGATTTATGTACTCAAGAAAAGAAAGTATCGATGTTGGTAATGAGTTAAGTAGTAAGCATTTATCTCATTTGATGCACGGAAAACATTGAGTGAACAGAAGATGTAAGCTAATCCATTATAAGGGGGAGTTAAGTATTAATGATGAATGAAAAAGTTATAATGAATGAAATCAAGGCTGCAAGTTAGAACAGGACGGTAGCTCCAAATCTGAAGGACGGAGTTACGCCAAAAGCGTAGCATTATGCTGGATGTTCTAATTCACAAAACATGTAGCCTTACACTGTGTTTGGCGTAGCTTTATGCCGGAGATGGCAGTTTTGATCAGTCTTGCCCTGTCTGAGTAGTCTCCAGTCATGACTGTTAGGATAGTTTCCTTAGATAACTGCCAATTTACGTATCAGCATAGGGAACTATTGTCTAAGTGATACTACGTACAAGTGTAGACACTTAAATATATCTAATGTCATATTATTATTAGGTGTTGGTGCATATACATAATTTGTATGAAGCCGATAAATCAAGAGACGTATATCCTTAACCCCAAAGTGGTAGCCTAATGGTTGGTATAGTCATGTTTAGATGTCAATATACATTTTTCTTATTCGGATTCAATGTAATCTAGACATAATACTCAGGTGTAAATACAACCAAAATTACCAAAAACAATCACAAATACACATTACACATACCCAAAACCGATGCGATAAACCTTCTGCAGAAACTGTGGAAGAGCCAGAGGACCTGCTCCCTGCGGTTTCATCCATCACCGGATCCAACAAATTAGGATCATCGGCACACATAGCTTCCGACGAAAGGCGTAACGCCAACGCCAATTGCAACTGATAGCTTTCTTCCGTTTGTTGCGCCCAGCTTTTCGACGAATACGATCCCCCTCCTCCACCTCCACCTCCACCTTCCAACGACTTCAGCCGCAACACTTCGGCATCGGGATCACCACCACTATTTACAGCCGCCGATAAAGAAGGAACAAAGTAATCGCCGGAAATCGAACTTTCGCCGAAGCTGCTACCACTTGACTGCCTCTGTAATCCACCAATCGATGCCGGAAAAGGCGATTGACGATTCTGTTGATTCCGCTGATCGCTTGTTGGATTCATATTCATTAAATCCCAATCGAAAACAACGCCGTTTCGCTTTTTCTCGCCGGAGTGAGAATGGTGAGATGAATCGTATCCGCCGCCGCTGCCGGTGCCGGTTCCGGAAAAGATTGACGGTGGTGGTGGTTGCTGGAGGTGATCTTCGTCGGGAAACTGATTCAATAAAGTGTAATGATTACGTCTGCCGTTTCCAGGCATTGCAGCCATTTTTATTTTAATTCTTTTAATAGAAAGAAAAAAAAGGTAAATTTTTGTGTGTTTATATATGTTAGATTCAGTAGAATTAGTGTAGTGGGTGGTGGGGTCACGCGGATAAAACGGGATGGTTGGCGTTATCTAAGGGGGTTGGCAACCGTTTGCCATATTGCGTTTCATACCACACTTTCAACCAATTCCCTTATGTCATCTCATTCTCATACTTTTTCATACCACACTCTCTTATTTCATTGGCAATACCATACCACACTGTAATCCATACTACACTATAATTAAATAAATAAATAAACTAACTAACAAACAAAATAATACCACTTTTTATATCACTTTGGCCCACACACATGCTACTTGTTCTTTCCATCTAGTGCGAGATTTGATACCGTGTATGTGATACCATGCCCCATACCACATGGTTGGCGGCGGTGTTACCGCGTGGTATGGGGTGATACCGTGCCTCATACCCTTCCATTGCCAACCCCCTAATAAGCAAATTTTTATGCAGACGCTGCTAATATTTAACCCGCCAAAACCTCATTTTTTATCCGGGCTTAAGATTAAAAAAAAAAAAAAAACCAATAAATAACAAAGTTAAAAAAAAAATTTATCTAAATTTTGTAAATATAAAAAACTTTAAAAATTGTGAAATTGTAGATTGTAAATAATTTTTATGAGTTTTAATTTAGAAAAATTTCTTTCGGCGATAGCAACGTTGAAAATAATAGTTAACATAACTCTATAACCAATATATGTGTATAAAAAAATATAAAACTTTTGAATAATTTAAAATGATAATAGGTATATCACATTCTAAATGGTTAATATACTTTAAAATTTTTAGTTCTTGAAATAAATCAAGAAGGTTAATATCTAAACTATCACCATATTTTAAAACTTTTTCAAAATTAATAAGATGTTCTTTTCAACTTTTATCATCCTTGAACTTTTTAATAATAAATAAAAAATCAAAAATATTTACATACACATAAAATTTGAGGACCCTAAATATTTGATACTTTAGACAATTACCTAGTTCATGTACATTGTAAAGCCGACTATATCTATATTCAATTCTATACTTCAGTATTTGGGTTAAAGTCTTAATATTTAAGTCAGCCAGTCATTTGATAGAGGCTTTTAAAATAAAGACCAAATTCAATTTTTAGTAATTGAGTAGTTTAGGATTATTTTGTCTATTTAAATGTAGAGTTTGTTGTTCAACAAAAAGTCTTACTATTTGAATTTTTCAAAAACATATACTAATAAACCAAAATATTTTTGTCAATTAAATTTATCTTTAAATACTTCACCAACAAATGAAAATGCAATTCAAATATATCATTGTGTTAGAGAACCCAAAGCCGACAGTCAACAAAGCCAGCTTCCGATCACCATCATCCCTAACTGCATGTACTAACCGAAGTTTATGAATTTTATTTTTAAATTTGATTTACATTAAAATTTAAATGTTTTTGAAAAACCATTAATTGTGAAGGTACTATTCTAGTTTTTAAAATAAGCTAGTGGATATTGAAAATTTGAGATAGCTCAAAATATATTAGGTATTAAAATTGTTATTTTTTTTAAAAACTAATGGGAAGATCATATTTATAAAACTAAAAATAATACATATATGTCTAAAATATGTGTCTAAAAACATATCTAATATATGTGTCTAAAAACATGTCTAAAATGAATGAATGTGAAAATAAAAAAATAGAAAATAGTCAAATTCATACGATGTTTAATTTCATGTAATGTAGGTCTATGTATCAACTTTTTATAATATGAGGTTTTCTTCAATCTATGTGAATAAGATGTTTTATATAATTTTTCTGGATTGTGATAGAAGAGTATTTAAAAGCTATAAAATTTGATATTGTACACGGGTTTGTGTTTTTAATATTTAAGAGTGAAAAATATCATGATTGACATTTAATAATATTGGTCGTTGGTGAGTAGCATATATTTTATTTTATATAAGTCTAGGGCCCTTATATATTTTACATAATGGTCTTAAGTTTTATATATTTTGGCTTAAAAAAATCCAGGGTCAAAAGAACTTAAAAGATCCCTAATCGGCTAAATAGCTAATCGACACAGACACAGACGACAGAAACCTTAAGATGAATCGCTCTCACCAGTAACTCACCTCCTTGAAAATTGAACCGGCCGTGCTCTCAATATATTATGAAATCGAAGAGTTTATAATATTGGGTAAGTTTATTCATTAATCACCAATGTTCTTATGCTCCTAAAAGGCTAAAATCATTCACTAATCTTGAATCTTCTTAACTTCTTTGCTTAATTGCTCAAAAATTCTATTTTGGTCATTGGTGTAGACTACAATACTGCGGCTGACTGTCATCAACATAGCAAATCTCCGCCACTAACCACGCCAGGCCGCTAGCCCCTGCACCGCTGCACCACCAGCCACCACTGGTCCACTATCACTGACCACGTCCACCACCAGGTTTATTGTTAACCACCATATTTCTATTTATTATTATTATTATGATTTGTGTTAATTAATTTGTAAATCTGATTGAGTGATTTCTGTGATTTATTTCTATTTAGTTTTTATCTGTGAAATATGTAATTTATTTTTTATTGTGATTTCTAAAGGTTCATTGTTTAATTGTCAATGTCGAACCGAATCTGTAATTACGAAAGTGGTCATTCGAAAAGGGTTAAAAAGTTAAAAAAGGATACTTTATTAGAATCTCAAAAAGGGTTTTTATTAATTTTCCATGGATTGTGGATACGTAATGGTGGCTTCATGTGTAAGTCTCAACCGAATGATTAGATAGGTAGCTCATACAATTGATTTTGGTATCCTTCTGTTCTTATCTTGTTGCAGTGGTTTTCTGTTTTATCTTGGTATCCTTTGGGAGTTTGTGTATACTCTCTATTATTATTTCATTTCTTTCATTTTAGCTGAAATTTTTTGTATGAAATGATTAGATAGGCGAACAGCAGTGAGATTTGGTGCACTGTGCAGAACAAAACTACAGAAGGAGCAAAAACAGAACAAGCAAACAGCAGTACGTTGCAGTAAAGTAGTAGTGAAGCAGCCGCGCAGGTACCCTCCCCCCTTTACTTTGTATGCTAATAAACTAGACCCCCAAAATTGTTCTCGCTTAAGGCCACAAAAAGCTTGGGTCGGCACTGATTTCATTATATATCTCTGATTTCATTATATATCTTTGGGTGTGGGTAACTCCGCCCACTTCCTTAACCGCTTCAGTCACCGGAGCTCCATTTCTGGCAACACCACTGTCAAACCCGCAACCCACTACCATCATCCCCACACCATCACCACCACCGGGTTTGTTTTCAGATCCATGTCTCTCTCTTTCATTGCCATCACAATTTTCAGATCCAAACTGGGTGAAGATGGGTTTGCAATGCACATGAGAAGGTTAACAGAGCCACATTAACAGACGTTGGGGTGAGGATTAGATGTCGATACAAAAAGTCACCGTAAGGGTATGTAATGATACAAAAAAATAAGATGGGTGAAACTTGATAATATGGTATACCTCAGGGGTATGTAATGAAATTAACTCTATAATAAAATATCTAAATTTATATCTTGTTTATCAAGTCGGGTTTTTTAATTGAATATAAACCTAACCTAATTTTTTCAAGTCAAGTTTTTAATTAAATCAAGGATTGTCATCCTTAGTTATTTTGAAGAAAATGACACACAAGCCATCAATTTGTGAATGGTTTGTTGGAAAGTTCACTTATCTATACTACTATATAAAGATTACATCTCCTCTTGTTGAAAATCATACTTTTGGGATATGTGAATTTATCAAAATACCCTTAGTGATTAAATTACACTATCAATCTCTTATCTTCTAAAATGTTTCCACTAACTCCTTTACATTAATTACTTTAACATCAATTACCTACATCACCGGACGCTGCCACCACCACCAACAGTCGTCACCACCACCAGTCGCCGCCACCACCACACCGCCGTCGCTGCATAGCGCGGGTACCCCTTCAGTTTAGTAAAATATGAACAAAGTTTAATACATGTTTAACTAAACTAGACGTAAGCCCGCGCGATGCG
>JAOEHQ010003665.1:0-18425 GCA_025447715.1 Asclepias incarnata
ACTTCCTTTTAGGGGTAAAACGATTACCCCCCCCCCCCCCGAGGGGTATGTAGGCATGTACATAAAATCCTTTAAAGTTGGTAATGTTCGATATCCGTTTTCCCCTTTCTTTCTTGATATATTGAAGTATTATGGGCGACACGTATCGCTGATGCATCCCGAGGGCCATTCTAAAATTATGGCCTTTGAGATCATGTGTCGCGCTCTTGGTGGTGAACCCAATGTAGAGTTGTTTAGGCTTTTTGCTACGATTTGTGATGCTGGCGAGTAGGTAACAATAGCGAATAGAGCAAGGGGTGTAGGGTGTTTTGAAAAAGGAGGGGTAGATGTCAGGAATTGGAAGAAAGAATTTATTTTTGTGAGTGCGAGTTTGTTTCCCAATGGTTGTGAGGTGTTAGTAAGTAGGGAAAATCTGGTTGTCGAGGGTACGGCCATCGATCCATTCCCAGAGGGCGAGGACGATGGTCCGTTGTTTAAGAAAATTTGTGAAAACCACTTTATTGTTTTAACTTATCCGGAAAACGTGGTATTCAAGGCCGGAGTAATTAGTACTCTGCCTACTGGCGGGGAGGCCCTTGATGGTAAGTTTATTTTATGTTTCGCTTTTTGACTGAAGTTGTGATGTTGATACTAAGTGAATTTGGTTTGCCATATAAATATGTCTTTCATGAGTTTTGTCCGGAGAGGCACGGCTGGAGCTACTGGTGGATCCCCAATGACTATAGGCGCTCCTTCCCAGGCAGCGTCCCCTCATCTTGGTGGGGAAGCTGAGGTTTCTAGTAGGACTCCCATCATAGAGGAGCCTATTCCCCCTGTTGTGGAGGAGGTGGCTACCTCTGAGGGAACTGCAAGGGAGGAAGGCATACAAAATCAGGCTGAGGCGGACGTTGTAATTACTGGCTCTACGAGGGGGAAGGCCAAGTTAACCGAGGGAGGGGTGGCTTCGCGTCTTAGGGCGAAGAGGAGGAGTACCCTCCCTCCTAAAACCCCAGCAAAGAAGAAAAAGACTACCAGTGTTCCTGCTACTTCTGCTGCTGCTGAAACCCATCACTTGGATGAGGGACCAGGTTTGGCTCTTTTGGTCATCCCTTACATTGTGATTTCCGACTCTGAGGAAGAGTTATCCGATTTAGAGGGAGCACCCATGGACGAGGACTCACCACCCCAATCACCCCAAGTTATAGATCCTTACACCCGACCAAATTCGCCGGTGATACCCACCTTATTAGAAAGATGGACCTCCCCTTCATTGATGGACCACCATATGATCCTCAAGACTTCCCCTACACTCAAGAGCCACCCCATCATACCATCCCATTGCTAGTGGCCAAGTTAGACTCCTTGCAAGATAGCTTTATGTTTGAGCATGTGTCAGTGAATAACAATCTCAATACTCTTCGACATGAGATAGAGGCACTACGAGAAATGTTTAATACCTTTACTCATACCTTTAACAATAATGCCATTGTTATTGAGGCTATGCAGGAAAATCAGGAGGCACTCATTAAGTTGATCAATGAGAATAATGACATTGACAATGCAAACTCTGACAAGATCAATGAGGTTATAGCCGACTTTGAGGAAAGGCTAGGAGAATTAAGTGCCCGAGTTGATAGCTTAGATCAACCATCCACCAGTAACCAAACCCGTGGCCTTAAGAAAAAGGGGAGGAAATAAGCAAGTATCACTTTGGGAAGGAATGTGGTAGACGATCACCGTAGGACTTGAATAAAGTACAAGTTCATCTAGGATCTTATGTGATGTTGTATGGCTAAGAAGTCCTCAATGTTTACTCTACCGGGGAGTTCATACCCGGATAAAATATAGAAGGACTTATGAATGTTTGTATTTGGTTATCATAATATTATGATGTGTTATGCTATCTTTTATTCTTAAAAAGTCTATCTTTATTATTATAAATTTTATGAGCAATATCTTGTTAATTCATTATTATGATTGAAGATAAATGGCTCTCAAAAGGAGGACCTCAACTGGGCAATCGCGAATAGCGACCCGAGCGTTCACTTAGGGGATTTTTTGATGACCCTAATAACTAACACTGTTCACCCATGATACCTTCAAAAGCGTTCACTTGGGGGGGATTTTTTGAGGTGGGGAATTCTCTAGCCGACGGGGCCTGATCAGATTCATCGTCTGGTGCCATATAGTAGTGTGGTGATGTTGCTGAAGATCAAGAGTTGCCCGATGCACCATCCATACCACCAACTCAGTAGAGACGGGGGCGTGTTCCCCGTCCATCTTCTTCATCTTCGTCCTCATTCAACATGGACAGTCTTTCTGGTGCTATTTTTGACATGCAGGCTTCCCAAAGGGATTTCTATAGGCGCTATGAGGAGAATCAGAGATGGATAGGATCTCAGGTTGGGTATTTAGCATATAATAATCATCGCTACCAACCGTATTAGGAGAGTTTGGTCAGTGGCACTCCATATGATCCACCGCAACCCGTTCCAGCTTATCAGCCCTCGGATATTTTCGTTCTTATGCACAGATAGGGAGGTTTCTGGTAGCCCCAAGCGGAGCAGCAGGGTCCTCGCCATGATGTTGGTGGTTCGGGGAGTGACCACCCCGTTTTTTCAGGTTATGTAGGGACCAGTGGAGCCAGCGGGTCAGGAGAACGAGCACCTGGAGATGCTTTCATCGATGCCATTTTTGACTTTTCGATCCACCACCGGGTCAAGGAGGCGATGGAACTCAGTCTCAATATCACCCATTCCAGTAGTCGATTTACAGAAGAATGATTGGAGTTGTCAGTGCCGCGGGAGCAGAGGCAGCATTTAGTTGTTACCTTTATTTCAGGCACTTTTATTTTCATTTCTTTACTTCAGTACTATTTATTTGTTGGTTTGTATTCCGCCTCTGTTGGCGATGAGACAATTTCATGTTCATCATTTACCTTTCCGTTAGACTATTTACTTGGTTGGTTACTGGTTGCTATGTATATGATTATCCTGCTTCGTATGATCTGTTTGTTCGTGCTTGTTTAGATTTTTAATTGTCAATGCCCCATTATTGGTATTTGATTGTATTGGAGTAGGATTGCTTTTGATAGTGGAATTAGGGTTCATCATGCTAATTTGGGGATTTTTGAATTTGACCTAGTTTGGTTGTTTATTGTTTGAAACCCACATTTAGATGATAGAAGCATGAATAATGAAATATTCAAGTGTGTAAAATGGAAATTTGTGACACTAGAAATCGGGACATAAAAAAAAGGAAAAATCTTAGGATTTTCGATTACTAGTTCTTGTGAATTCATTCATGCTTATTTGTGTCATTGCTTTTGTTTTGTAGAAACAACCATCGGGTAGTAGGGGTGAAAGATATGGCAAAGTGATGGGGATTGACTATGAATTCCCGGAAGATTTTGATTTCACTTGGTGGGATAAACCAGATGATTATGAGGTACAATTGGTTTCCGCTTCTCATGCTTCAAAGAAAATGAGAAAAGAAACGCACCCGTGGCTTCAATTTAGGGATGCTGAGAAAAATGAACAAAAGGCTTTCTTGAACAAGTTGGCGGTAATTCAAGACTATCTGATTATTAAACCACGGGCGATGGACTGGAATTATTTGGGTGAGCTCAGAGAACGGGATGCAATCACAGTTATGTTGCAAACTATGGGTAATCCACCAAATTCAGGGTTCGTAAATGTAATGTCGGGCGGATGTTTAGATTGGACATCTCGGCATACCGGGAATGGTGCCTTGAGTTTTACTCCACACTCAAGGTAGGCCGGCTTGTGAAGCCTCAGGAAATCACCGAGAAGCAATTGATTCATTTTAGGCTAGGTGGTAGGCAATGACATTGCACAGTGTTGGGATTTGCTTATCTCACAGGTATGTTGTGAAACGAGGAGATGAGGGAACTTTGGATTCATGAGTTTTTATCTCGAGCTCAGTTTGACACGACGAAATTCAAATGGGACCACATGACACTTTCACAATATTGGTATCAAATTTCCAGTCAAGCCGAGTTTTATAGTGGCGATAGTAAGGTTGTGGACATCCGGTCAAAGCAATTACGGGTCTTGCACAAGATGATTTCTTATTCCTTCCTGTACGTGGGAGTTCGAATGACAAGGTATTCAATGAAGACTTGTGGTTAATGAGGCATTTTGCGGAGGCGAATCCGAGGTATTATGTTTTGGCACAGCACATTCTAGCCCTACACATGTTTACACATAATGAGAAACGGCTTGTATGCGGGCACTTTGTTTCCAAGATCATGGAAAGGTTGGGAATGACGAACCGGGTTGAGGACGAAAAGCATAGGGGAAATCCAATCCGTATACAGTTGATGGGAAGTTGGATTATGCAAAGTCTAGGTTGTTATCAGTTGTAAGACTCAGTTGTTAGGAGATGATGAGGGTCCTCCACCTCCGACTAGGCAAAGGAGAAGGAAGGCCGAGACAGTTGAACCCGAGGATGATGAGGACGATGCGGATGACCCACCCGCAGATGATCCACCAGCGGACGCTCCCTGACCGTATGATGTTTCTACCTTGAGAGGGGACATGCGACGCATGGTGGAGCACACCAGGTATACGCTTGAGCAGTTTCGGTTCCTGTCCAGTCAGCAGCACCATCAGGGGTATATTCTTGACTTCTACCAGCCCCTACGGCATCAGCAGATGGAGCAGTCATATGCGAGTCACCCAGCTGCGCCAGAAAGTGTTATTCCTACTTACAATCCTCCAGAGTTGTATCAGCCTCACCATTTCCAGAGCGACTACCCCTACCCCTCATATACTTTTGATGACACTGGGTTTTATGCCTTATGCTGCGACTACCCGAGAGTTGGTTTCTTCTTCTACCAGTCCATCTGTTATGGACCAGCCACTTCCTCTTCTTATCCGGGTGCAGCAACTTCTTCTATTGCTTCTCAGCTTCCCCTACCGACTCTGTTAAGTTGATTGAGATTAGCATCATCTCGCCTGACGGTCATCTTGTGCCACTTACCCATCATGACTTGAGCTTTATGAATGATGTTTGTATGGAGAGGGTTTCAGTAGAGTCTTCTCATTGCACACAGATACGATCTCAGCCTCCATTTATGTTGATGCGGGCTGGATCTGCCCCTGTTCCTAGGCTTCTTTCAGACTTCAACAAGAACTTGGGAAGTCATGTTTATGTGCCGCGCACAGTCATACACCTTAGGGATGACGGTCGAGACCCTGCTCAGGCTAGAGACTTTATTGATAATATGACTCCCCCACTATTGACAGTAGATTCTAATCATAGGAGTCTGGAGGAACTTATTGCTAAGCATGATGCTCATTCTTTTCAGGCAGTTGTTAGTGGTGCTCTGCCTCCTAGTCGTAGTCTGTTCTTCGCGAACTTTCTCAAAGTGTTCCTAGGCTTGAGGAGGAGAAAAAGACCATTATCGATGAGTGTTTGTGTATTAAGGGTAATCTTGAGGTTCACAGCAACGAGAAAGAGGAAATAAGTTTGAGGATGTCTGGGCTATCTGATGAGATAAATATGAAGGACATAGCTTTGAATGAGAAAGAGAAAGAACTTCAAGAGTCTAGGTCTTCTCTTCAGAGGGAGATAGATGAGCTTAAGGCGGAGCTATCCAGGGAGAAGCATCTAAGGGTACATTTAGCTGGTTGTGTTGATCGAGGGGAAGCTTTCCTTGATGCTTTCCCCGATCTATTTGGGAGACTTCTCGACCACCCAGATTTTAGGGCTACCTTTGATGCATTTAATAATGCTACGCATAATGCCGGGGAGCTTCGTGGCTGTATAAATATCAAGAAATTCGTCAAGGAAAATCTGAGTTCTAAACTTCCTATCTTTCATTCTGATGCTGCTAAGAGATTGAAGGTTGCTGACAAGTCCTGGAAGGCTAAGGAGTTTCCCATTGTTGATGAGATTCCTTCCCTGATTCGGACTCTAGGTGTCCCAGTTGCATTGGATCGCATTTCCTCGGCTTCAGTCCCAGCTGCTTCTTCAGCCCCTGCTTCAGTCTCGACATCCACCTCAACTTCTGCTCTACCTTCTAGTTCAGCATATCACTGATTTATTTTTAGCTTTTTGACATGCATCAAGGCTATATATTTAGCCTTCATGACTTTTAGACTTGTGATGTATTTGACACTTGTTATGTACTTTATCATGTGTTTCATCTTTTGCTATTTCTTTATGCATGCATTGTTCTTCCATAGCTTGGTATGGAATGGAGTTGCTTTAGGTTAACCTTTATTGTTTACGTTTATTACTCGAGTATTACTTCCAAATTGGAAATGCTGGGTTTTTTTTTCAATAGATAAAAGGGTTTAGTGTCTGGTGATGCAATGAACTATCCCCAAACGTTTATGTTGTGAATGAACTATTCGGATGTTTATGTTATGTAATGAACTTTAAAATCCCGGTTATTGGATGTAACCGACCAATCAAAAACATACAAGTGGCAGCTTATATGGTTGCCACATATACCAAGGTACATCCAATAACCGGGATTTTAAAGTTCATTACATAACATAAACATCCGAATAGTTCATTCACAAGCAATGCATAAGTGTGGGGGGATTTGATGTGTCTCAATTTATACATACTCCCCACATCATTATTTGGCCGTTTATGAGTGTATATTAGTCGTACACCTTTGGTGCTTTTATGGTATATGTTAGTGTTTTCAGGTTACTAGCTGGTATTATGAATGAGAGCTGTACAAAAAGACATTTTGAGGTCAAAAAGTGCTTACGGATAGAACACAAGTCAAGAACTCAAGATGAGAAGCAAGAAAAGAAACGGATGCGTCACATCTGTTTGGGCGTCGCATTAATGCAAACGAGGAACTCAATGCGTGACCAGATGCGCTGAGTTCAAGATTGAATTCCAGAAGATTAAGTGCGATGCCGCATTATTCAATCGAGGACCTGATGCGTGATATGATGCGTCGAGTTGCATTTAAGGATTACCATATTTATTAACGATGTCGCATCTCATGTATGGAGAAAACTATGTTTTGCCTTTAAGTATAAATAGGTAGCCTAAACCATTCCTTAACTTAACTTTCATTCTACCAGCCGTTTTTAGTCATTTTGGAGAGCATTTCCGACCAGATCTTCTCTTTACAAGGCCACGTATTCGATTGGATTTCATTATTGCATTCTAGTTACGATTCAGCATTCGATTGGATTGATTTCTTCATTCAGTACAATAATGTTTTCATTCCTTATTGATTGTTTGATTTCTTTCATCATGATTGGCTAGTCATTTCATCATCTATCAAGATGATGTGAAACAATATGTAATTGTTGCACAATCTTATTAATTCATGTTGATTTTTTTAATTTATGTGTTTGCTTTTTTATGGTTTTTTTATGTTGTAATTTTATGAATGGTTTTTCTTTTAAAATGTATGTGTTTTTAAGAATGTTTTAATGTTTTATTTTATGTTTTTAATGTGCTAGTATTAATTTAATGTATTAGTAATTTTTATTTTTGTCCTAATATTTTTTTTAATATATTATTATTTATATTTAATATAATGTATTAATGTTGTTTTTAATGTACTAATATATTTTTTTAATATTATTATTGTTTTATATTTAATATAATGTTTTTAAAATTTGATATAATGATTGTTTTAAATGTATCTATTTTTAGGAATGTTTTAATGTTTTGTTTTATGTTTTTAATGTACTAGTATTTATTTAATGTATTAGTAAAGAAATTTAATGTACTAATATATTTTTTAATATAATATATTTAATGTACTAGTAATTATTTAATGTATTAGTAAAAAAATTTAATGTACTTTTTAATGTACTAATATATTTTTTAATACATTAGTGTTTTATATTTAATATAATGTTTTTTAAATTTAATATAAAGTTTTTTAAAATTAATATGATCTATTTTTTAATTTAATATGAATGATGATATGACATAAGCAAATTGACTTCTAATGTGTTGGATTAAATACAAAATGGATTTAATGAATTAGAACAGTTTGCTGACATGTTCAAGAGGTGTTTAGGCAAATTATATTTTCCATCGGAGATGTCTAACAAATGAGAAACTGCTACAATATTTAAAAGAAAGAAGAAAAAAATAAGATGTGTACAATAGCATAAAAATCATTCATTATAAGTTGATTTTTGTGACCAGGAAAATGTAGCAGCAAGTTCAATTCAAAATAAAAGAAAAAATTACCATCCAATAACATCTAAAATTACCTGAGCAATAGAACTTAAGAACGCTCGAGAGGAATCCGAATTCCGGGCCATCTTACTGTATCTTCAAGAAACCGTTCTTTCTCCATGACTCGAATGGTTCACCATTTGCAACCATAGAGGATATCCCACCATTGCTAAAACTGAGCAATAGCATGTAAGAACCCTTGAAAGGAAGCCCAGTTCCAGGCCTTCCAATTGTATCTCCAAGCAACTACTCTTTTTCCATGACTCCAATGGTTCGCCATTCGCAACCATAGAGGATATCCCACCATTGCTAAAACTGAAATCAACAGTAACATATTCTTTTTCGTCCCTATAAATATCTTCAACTGCGTAAAGATGTATAAGAATATGCTCAAACAATGTATAATAGTCCCTTTCACATCATTTTCGTAGACCGACTGAATCAAAAGAGCAAGGTTCCCACTCAACACACTACTATCACAAATTGGTCCCTAAATTATCATCAAAAAGTATCATCAGATCTGGAAGCATATGTTTTCAAATACTTATGGAACAAAAATAACTTTTAATGTTGTTTTTTATCCTCAACATCACATGTAATGTCGTTTATTATGTAAGACAATACCAAGTAAATATGTAATACAACTTAGTTACACAAACAGTGAAACAAAATACCTGGCAAGAAACCGGTTTCAATCGTTTGATTCTCGAACACTTCCAATTAGCAACACCATTTCTCGTAGTGGGTCGATACCGAAACTTGTCAATGAATCTAATGACTCTAGATTTGATTGATTTTCTTCTGGTGGGCTGATTGCTATTATTACTATCAGAACTCACTCGAATAAGCAGTAGTAGATTTGAAATCTTGAGAAAAAATGAGAAATGAAACAAGTTATAGCAAGTGGGTAAGTATTTAATGGCTTTAAATTTGAAATCAAAGTTTTTGGCCTTTGCTTGTAGGTGGATTTTCCATGGTTGCTGCTTCTGCTCTGCCTTCATTTCGGGCAGGAAATGGCAGAACGGGATAATAAGTGGAGGAATCAAATAATAGAATCCTCTGTATGATAATATAGCCGTTACAATGTATAAAGGAAAAGAAAAGTTCTTACCCCCATAAATTCCACAGGGGGCCCATTTTTTGTTCACTAACTATCGGTATTGGCTAACTAGTGTCCCGGGTACAAGTTAATCTACATTCAATAAACACTATAAACACTGAGTTTCTAATAAATTTATAAATATAAATAATGTTTATTATTTCAATTTAAAAGTATATTCAATAAACACCGAGATTCCTAATAAATCAATAAATATAATTTATATTTATTAATTCATTTCAAAAGTATATTTAATAGTCATTTAATCAAGTTAGTTCTTATCATTTTAAAATAAATCATAAATATATATTTTTTATCTTAAGAAACTTTAAGTATATATTAAATGTCCAATAGTTTGTGCTCGGAGGTATTAGTTAGCAAATCTCATATAATAAATGGTAAATTATTTAGCATTTTTTGGTTGATGAATACATTCACTATCAAACATAATTTATGGTGTTATACTATATGATACTGTGAAACATGTTTGATGGTGTATGACTAAAAAAATGATATACAAATCACCTCAATATTTGTTTATAAAAAGTTTAAATTATAAGCGTTTAATATTATTCCAATATCAAAGGTACATTCACTTTCTTTTTTTGAAAGGTGTGAATTACTCGCAAATATCGGGAGGTCTAGCATATGGTGTCTTAATCAGGTCCCCGCTAAAGAGCCCACTCGCATAATAGATACCTAGTTTAAATCCATTCGATGAGAAACCCTATTACCCAAAAATCTGGAGGGAAAACTCTCCCAAGTCCACCATAAATTTCAAAATTTCCGTATTTTGGTGTGCCATTCATTTTCAGTTACTTTATTAAACAAAGAAGCATCTACACAAATCGGACACACACCAATCATTTTCGGTCAAGATTACCCTTTTTTTAACGGTAAATTTCTAATTTTAGAAAAAACACATTCTAGAAAAACTCATGTCTCCAGTCCTGTGAGCATTTTTGTTCACACCATGATTTGAACCCAGGATCTCAAAGTCTCAAGTACCCTAAGTATCAATCCAGCTATTGATGGTTGGTCGGTCATGATTACTCTTAGGGGCCGTTTGGTTCCCAAAATGTATGAGAATTTGATGAAATTGAATTTAAATTTTCTTTCTTATCATGATATGTTAACATAGGAATTTATAAATTTCATTCCACTAAATTTCCATAAATTCTGAGAACCAAACAACCCTTATAGTTATTGTATTTTGTTACACCATAACCATCCTAGTCTCTTTCATCTGTATTTATTGTTCATTTTATTATTTACATTTGTATTTAAAATAATTTTTCATTTTAGTAAGCTATTTTATTATTTACTTATTATTATTATTATATCCTTATTTAATTACCGTTATTACACTTTACAAGTCAAATGTGCTTTAAACACATGAATATATTTGTTGATTAAAAAAATCCTTTAACTTCATAAAATTTAAATTGTAACTTTTTTTTGTTATAAAAAAAATAAATGAGATGGAAAGAATAATATATATTTTTTTAAACGGCATGGAATAAATGAGATGGAAAGAATAGTATAATTGAATATAAATATCAACGTAATTGTTAGAAATAGTTGTGTTTTATATGTTGATTAAATTTTATGAAAGAAAATATCCCGTGCTTTACGCCGGGAGTCAAAAACTAAAATAAAATCATCATATTTAACACTATTAATGTAATAACGGGAAAAAAAAATGGGTAATAAAATTAACCTATAGAAAGTAGAAACTGAGAATGGGAAAGTAGAAAACATAAATAAAAAATTTAACTAATATTAATTATTAGTTACGCCTAAGGCTAGAAACTTTAATATGTCAATAGTTACTATTAGACTACAGTAAAAAATTGACTAAACAACATACTATAAATCATAACATCTAAAACAATGAAAAGTTTTTTAAAAAAAATCAATAGTCACAATCATTAAAACACAAGAAGAGAAACCAAGCAAAAAAACCATTAAACCAAAAAAAATCTTACTCTTTATTAAAGGAAGCCACCTTTTTTTTCAATTAATTTAAAATTGATACATGTCATTCATTTAGCTAATCAATTTTAAGCTTAATTGTAATTTAGTCCTCAAGTTTTTTTACTTTCCACCCCATACTTAGTATTTAATCTAAATTTAATTAATCATTTATTTTAACCAAACAAAATCTAAATCCTTTGAATGATATACATATTTTAACAACATAGTTTATACATAAAATTATTATTTATTTTTTCTTATTATCAAAATAACAAAATTTTAAGACATCTTTTTTAATTATGTTTGATTTTCATTTGAAAATAATATTCCGTCACATAAAAAATTAATTAGTTACCTTATGCTATAACTCATTTTATGTCTTTTTCTAATCAATATTTTTTTTAAAAAAATTTCTTTTTGACTATAAAATGTCAACTAAATAAGAACTATATTTACACAGTGATTATTTTAAGGTGTCCGTGTGTTAACACGGGTCCCTAATCTAGTTAACAATAGACTAAGATTAATAAAATCAAACACAAATCCTAAATCTACAAAATTCATATCGACGAAATCGGAAACCAGGGCCTTCAATCAAAGTCCAAAACTGCAAAATATATATATATCTATAAACAAAATATTCAATCAAAACCAACATAAAGACGCACAGATAATAGGATGAAGAAGAAGAAAAAGAAAAACAAATTAACAATAACAAAAATGAAAAATACAACTATATAATACCCATTAATACATCATGTCAATCCACTTATGCTTCATCCTCCCATCTTCTCCAAGTGTAGATCTAGAAAGATAAACATAAATTGTAGAAGATAAATAACAAAAAAAAATAATAAAAAAAAAATCAATGGCTAGATGATGAGAATTTGAGTTTGAATCCATGTTTAACAAAAATAGTGTCATTGGTAAATAAAAAGAGATAAGAAAAAGTGTGTACCGTAAGCTAATACAGAGTCTGTTTCATCTACCAAGAAAAACAACTTGATCATTCAAATTTTCTTCAAAACTCATAAACAAACAAAGGCACTTGCCTTAATTATTATAGGAATATATAAACCTCAAAAAAACAACTAAAAATATATATTACCTTCAATGTCTTGTTTCAAAGCCTTCCTGATAATAGAAACATATTAAACCATGTGCAAGAAAATAATGTTAATAAGGTTAGAAAAAGTCTTTTTTGTATCATTGGAGATGAGTAAAATAAAAAACTTTCAAAACTTCATAATAATCATGACATGAAATTGATTGGGAAGAAATTAACACATACATAATCCAAGATCGATCTCACGCCAATCAAAACTCATATCCGCATTTTATGCATTGGCGGCATCAAACTTGTTGAATGAAAAAAGATGAAGATAATAATAAGACGAAGCACATTCAAATTTCCATTATCCTGCAGAGAAAAATATTCATAGCAACACAGATTCAAAAATTAGATTGAGTTTTCAAAAATTAGATTCAAATATTCAAATTTCCATTATCCTGCAGAGAAAATTTTATGCATTGGCGGCATCAAACTTCTTGAATGAAAATATATGTATTTGAATAATTTCAAGTTCTTGGGAGAATCAAACCAAAGTCTGCATTAATTATACTTACTTTGAAAGACTAAAAAGTTAAGCGTGCAAAAGATGGATTATAGTTAAAAAAAACACACTGCCCCAAATATACAATTAAGGGAAATAGATTGACAGGGAAATTTACAGGGAAATTTAATTAATTAAAGATACAAAAATAGATTGACAGGGAAATTTACATCAGCCATGCTTAGGTGGATAACCTTAGAACATGACAAATCAGCCTTATTACATCATCCTTAACTCCCTTTTATTAGATAAAAAAGACTTTTGAAACTATGTTGTTCACATGGTCCATAATGACCATTAAAAAAAATTTTAATTCTAATTTTTATGATTATAATATATGAACATTTATTGTATATACTATTTATTCGATATTATCTTTGCGTTTTTTATTATTATTCATTTTGTTTGTAATATTGTATTGCTTATTTTATCATTGAACATACATATTTTGTGTTTTAACGTATTATATGATTACTAATCAGCTTTTTAACATTGTGTAAAGTTTTTCAAACTATACATTGCACGAGTTCTAATCTACCTAATATCCTAATAAAATGAGAATTTACTAACTTAATTTTTTTTTTTTATGTGGTAACTCCACATTCTTTCCTAATTTTCTGCCGTTCTAAAAAAAAAAACATTATTTCCTAATTAATCCCGTTTTCTTTTTTATTAGATCATATAAGATAATATGAAAGAAAAAAGTTTTTTTTTTCATTTCTTTTTCTTCTCCATCATTTAACTCTTTTTGGTTTTCTCATAGATATGTATGTTTAATGTTGGGGTTTTGGTTTTCACTAATTGTCAATTATAGTTGTATCTTTTCTTTTCTTTTTTCCCTTTCAAATCCACTGCTATGGTGAAGTAGAAGGCAATATTTTTATGGGATTTTAAGATTGAAAGTTGAATATCTACGCGAGGAATTACAGGGTTATTTAGGCAATCAAGAGTTAGGATTTATTTGTTGTTCATATATTAAGTTATATGGATACATTTTTATACATGAAAGATAATTTTTATTTATACCTAATGTCGTCATATCTTTACTATATAGAAAGTTCAATCCTTTAAATGACTTTGTAACATGAATTTGGTACCAAGCGTTATAAATTTCAGTTTGGTCTCTGCATATTTGTATGTATACATATGTTATGTTGATCCAATTTGTAAGTCGTAATCGTTGGATATATAATTAATTTCCATGCATGTGCTTTTAAGGCTTGTTTGCTAGAAGTTATTGTTACTGCTATCTTTATTGCTATATATTAATAATTTGAATTTTCGATTTCATATCATCTTCGCTATTACCTATTATACTACATAACTTTAACAACATTAAAAGCTATGCTATTTTGTTGCTCAAAGCCTCAAACAAGTCTTTTGGTCAACCAAGATGACCTATCTATAAGTCAATATTTTATTCCGTTGCCTGGATATCATCTAGGTTGATCAGCTAGTTACTAGAAATAGCTTGACTAGCCAACTTAATTACAATCACCGACATAAAGACCTATAAATATGACTGGCAAGTAACATGCATGTACAGTATTTTTGGAGAACTACAGATCAATAAAGATACTATGAATTTTTATTAATTTACAATAGCTATATATGTTGTAACATGTTATAAAATTTGTATTGTATGATAAGTTTATCAAATGTGTGGTATCAATATGAACTCCTTTAGGAAACTTTAAATTATTTTCTGCTTTTTCTATTTGAGACTCGATGGTTCGCTTTTTATATTTTGTTTTGATTGGTTTACTTACATCCATTCATTTATAATTTTGGGTTTTTTCTTCATATTTTTGGGTGCACATTTTATTGTTTTTGGATGAGTTTCCGGCGTTCCGCCACTTTTTGTTTAGACTATTGGGAGTGGGGCGTTTAATCGCGTCGGTCACCTCGGGAACGCCCCTGGAACGCCGGGCACACCGCCCCGGGCGGCGTTCCATGGCTGTTTGAATCGGTCAATGTTACATAAGGGACGGGCTAAAATTTTTTGGGAGATGTGAGCCAACGGTAAGAAAAATTTTATTATTATTATTTTGCTTTCCATATATTTATATAGTGTGTGTGTTGTGTGTATGAGTGTGTGTTTGGAATAAGAAGAAGATAGGTGTGTGTGTAGGTGTGTGCTGTGTGTGTTTTGAAGAAGAAGAGAGATGTGCGTGCTTTATGTATTATTAATATATTTTATGCCTTCTTTTTTTTATTGTTATTAATTGTTTATGTATTATTTAGTGTGTGCTGTGTGTGTTTTATTTTTATTTTTATTTTTTTCCATCCATTTTTCATATTTATATATATTTATTGTTATTGTTATTAATTGTTTATGTATTATTTAGTTAATACAATATATTTAGTTATGTTTAATATATTTTTAGAATATATTTTTTAGTTTATGTATTTTTAGAAATATATATTTAGTAAAGTAAAAACAAAATAAAAAAATAAAAGTCGAACACAAAAAAATAAAAAATAGAAAAAGTTGGGCGTCCATCAGGAGCCCTCACTCCAGGAAAAAGGAGGGGGCATTCCTTCTGCTGACTAGGCGCCACATGTCAGGAGACGCCCCCATGAAGGCTTCCATCAGGAGCCCTCACTCCTGATAGTCTTAGTGTTTGTATTTCATTGTATTTTTAATTTCAATCTAGGTTCATTTAGTATTTTTTTTTTTATAATTTTTTTTGTTGTTCTTATTTTTTTAATTATCTTCCATTTTAATTTTTTTCCCTTGATTTTAGTGTTAGTTTCATATTCTAAATTCAAATTTTCAATAATTGTGTTCATTTTTCAGATTTATTCTTAAATTTCTTTTTTAAATTTGGTATAGTCTCAAGTATTACTTTTTTTGGTTAGATTTGGAGTATTATTTTAATTTTCTTTCGAACTATTTGATTTTTTATGCGCATAATACAGAGATAACAAGAATGAAGGGATCCAAATGGAGTTTCTAATTCTTGAAATTTGTTTATTTTAATTCCACACAAATCAACATTAAATATGTGGATAAATAATAATAAAATATCACATTTGAGATCTTGACAAGAAAGTTGAATAACATGCATTGCATTGTTGGTGTTGGGGATCTTTAACCTTTTTGTACTAACTTAATTTTTTCTTAATGTATACGTCGATATCTTTTTAATTTGTAATTTCACTCTTTTTTAAATATTATACTCTGAATAAATATTGAAAACACTTCACAAATTCAAGTTTGGGTCTTTCCATCATATTTTGTTGATTTTTTAAAGTAATAAACTAAAAAGTTCATTTTGATACATAATAAAAGTATGAAAAACAAACTATGTATTCAAATTTTTGTAATCGTATAAAATTGCGGAAGTAATTAATTTAGTTTTACTGAATTATATGTGAACTAATAACTAAATTACATGTGAACTATATGAATGTATACTCATTTGGTTCCTAAACTTGAATTTAACATTTTAACCCCTTGTATAGTTGTATTGTGATGGCAAATCAAAGCTCGTTAATATTAAGTTGGACATATATATTTAAGTGTGACAAATGTTTTATGTTTGTAAATACATATTATTATTATAAATATATTTTTCGAACGTGTAGATGTAACTATAATTATACATTTAACAAATACACAAACATTTATATACTTTTTAAAAACTACATGGAGAAAAATGTGCATAAGTGAGATATTTGTTGTAGTATTGAGGTGAAGAGTGTTGTAAGAGCATCTATTTTGCAAAAAGTCTTCAATGACTTATTTTAATTGACATCACCTTTTTTTTATTTTATGAATTGTTTAAAGAGGGTTAGGGATGTTAAATAAAAAAGGAAATGAATAAGGATTTAAAATGAAAATTATATCATTATGAAAAAAAGGTTTTAAAAAATCATCTTCAATGGTAAAAAGCTATTAATGTCTTTTTTGAAATAATAAGTCCCTATAGGGATGCTCTAACACGAAGAAGGAACATATAATAGTAATAATAAACCAACGAGGCACAGATCAACTGACAAAATGTCTGGGGACTGTGAGGAGGCTTCTTTGATTTTTACCTACAAATCTTGGGTTTGACTCTTTGGAGTGACAAATGGGTTTTTTTTTTAATTCTTTGATTGGGTCCTTAACAGGTCCGGACCCAAATCGAACATTAAAAAAAAAATAATTAAAAAAATAGTAATAATAAAACTTAAAACGACCAAGCATTGAAACATAAGTTAGAAACAAGTCTTAAAAAAGGGAAGGAAAAAAAAACATTCGATTATAAAAGAAGTGAATCATCAAATGAAGAAGAAACAATTTAATTAATTAGTACTCTTCAGGTACCAAAACACCATTCTTATCATAATGAAGAGCACCTGAAACATTCAATGGTCTACACTTGTTTCCCATCATTATCCTCTTCTTACAAAGTTCTTCATCACTTCCCCTTCTACCTTCTTCTTCTTCTTCTTCTTGTCCTTCTTCGTGTTTACGCATGGAGACCGCTCTACCGACCTTTCGTAACCCATTTAGACCTCTACTTGGTACCCTTGCCAACAAGCCCACTTTACAAGACACATTAGTAGACTGTTTCTTATCATCATCATCATCATCTTTGATCTTTTTGCTACAGTACTCATTATCCCCGACATTGTTATGAACCTTGTGATCTTCTGTAGCAACGAACGCGTTGTTTCCAAGCGTACCGTGAATGATTGCTCGTAAAATTTTCACTTTTTTTCTCCATTTGTTGGTAATGTGGAACTTTGTCATCGTTGGGTTTTTTTTTTTTTTTTGGTTGTTGTTGCATGGAAATATATATATATATATAGAAGTTATGAAAGAAGATATTAAGAATGTGTAGGTAATGGACGGAAAACGTGGGGCAGATGGAACGCGAGGAGGTTTTATACGGTTACTCGACGAGAATATTGCATATAAGACTTTTAAGTTTATAGAATAAAGGATAATTAAACGGACGGATTATTATATGAATTAGATATATATTGGTTTAATCCGTTTTTTTTTAACTATGATAAATTAAAATATGACGAACAAGAAAGAAAATTTCAATTGAACTAGCAAAAGTCGTTTGTGTTATTGTTAAAGACTTTATTTAAAAATTTGGAGCCTTTCAAGTTACAGTAAAATATTATACATTGTTGTTGAATTTTTTTTTTAAACCTCTTCGCATTGCATTACCATAACAAAAAATTAAGAAAATAATTCAAAAAAAAGGACAGTTATTATCATGTATAATATTTTATCGCATGTTCTTTTAGGATTCAAAATTTTATAGTGTCATCTTTTAATTCTTGACTAGAACTCTTGAAGTATACCCGCGCAATGTGCAGTGATAAATAATTTTTTAAAAAATTTAAATTGTAATATATATAAAATTCATAAATTTCTTTCAGTACATGCGTTAAAAAGTGATAATGGCCGGTGGCCGGTGTAACAACCGCCAAAAATCGGGTAAAAAAATTTTTTATTTTAAAACATGAATAATAGACAAGATCATTAAAAGTAAACTTAATAAATAAATAAAATAATTATAAACTTCTGACACTAAATCATAAGGTAATACGTC
>JAOEHQ010003676.1:0-18423 GCA_025447715.1 Asclepias incarnata
TTGAAAAATCTTTTAACATTTGTAAAGATTTGTATTAATTGTAATGTAATTGCAACTTTGACAAATGATCTACCTACTTTTTTTTCATATAAATTGTAATTGCCGTGTAATTACCTACTTTATTTTTCATGCCGTGTAACTACCTACTTTTTGTTTCATTTTAAATTTGCCGTTTGCATTAAAGTAATTAAAAGAGAGAATTAAAAGAGAGAATTGTTTATAGAAACTTTGACTTTGATTTTGAATGGCCAAGATTGAATATGAAATGAATTTGGATGGTTGAGATTAAAAGTAGATTTATTTTTTTATCTCTCCACTACCAACAATATATATATATATATATATAATATATTTATATATAAATCAATGATATTTGTCAGTGTATATATATGGTAATATGCATCAAAGTTGGTAGAAATAAAGAAATATACAACCAAAATATATTATTGAGCGAGCGTTCGGTCAGGCATTTCATTTCAATCATTATTTTGTGTGTCCCGTCTAATTAAAAGGTACGTATAATATAATTATTAAGACAGAATCACACAAAATGAAGACAGAAAATGGAAGAGAAGAAATAAATCGACCCTTAATTAAGTTGTCTTAGCCTTTGGAAGCTTCTTCCTGATTAGCTTTCTTGGAGATAACTTCTTCATTTCCACGAAATAGAGAAGTGCACCGAATAGTGCAACGTTCTGTACGTGGACAAATACATATATTACATGCTAATTAAGAAAACACAAAGGGTTTATTTCCTGCTCACCAATGTGGGATTAATCCACTTGGTAGAGGCTTTTGCTTTTTCGGGTGTAAGTCTAGGGATTAATATCATGACATAAGTATATATATTTAAGATTATTTGGGAGTAATGTACGTGTTTTAAGAAATTTGCCGCTAATATATATTAATATATATATATATTTCCTGCTCTATGCCTCTAGCTATAAGAAGTTGCAACATTTTCTCATTTTGTAAGTAAATTGACAGTATTATTATTTCTGGTCTTCAAGATTTTGTTAGTTATGTTTTTAGAAGATATTTAAAAACTAGATCGAATTTTCATGGGGCAGGGAAGCTAGCTAGCTAGTAACTTAGTAAAGTTAACAACATATATAGGATATAGAACCTGCAAGAACTCCGCTAGGAGCATGTGACACTCTGGCTCGTGGATTCTGTAGTTGTAGAAATCATATAAAATTGGGGTCGTAAATAGCAAGTAATACATCTGCAAAATTGAATAATTATCATATATAAATGATAACTAAATCAACCGAATGATCATTTTTGAATAGAATGTCGTAGAGAAAGCAAGGACTTTATTCTCTGGCGAGATTCTAAGGTTGCGTTTAGTTGTATAAAATGTTTTCTAATTTTTCATTTCTAGTTTTTTTTAAATGAAAGAGATTTTTCATCTCTGGAAAACAAATGGTAATTCTGAAAATGCATTCAAAATTAAAAGATGCTATTTTTATTTTTCATATTAGAAAACTAGAAAACATGTTCAAAATAGGGTAGCGGATCTGAGAGTGTAAAAAGAGTTGGTGATGTGAGTAATTATGTTATAAAATAGAATTATAGGTTTTTTAAATATGGGAAATAGAAAAGAAAGAATAGAAAATATCAAAATGTTGTTTTCTAATTATAATTTATCAAAAGAAAAACGGTATTTTCATTTTCTTAGAAATTTTTTATAAAAAACTCTAAATTGATCACTTTTCTTGTTTTCTATATTTAAAAAAAAAAAAAATAAGGGATGCATTCTACAGTTAAATAAGGCCTAATTAATGTTTTCTAAATATTTTGGAAGCATAAAAATATATAGTAGTACGTTACCAGCAAATAAGCACCAGTGGAGCTGCCAAAAACAAATACAATCCCACCGAGACCTTTAAGGGCCATCGAGGCCAAAACAACATGCATAGCCTGCATAGCAACATGCATAGCGCAACAGAACAAGTGCATTTAATTTTAATTTAGAAATTAAAGCTCACAAGACTAATTAAATTAAGCACACAAACATTTAATACCATTAAAAAAAAGTTGTTCCTAGTTCACTAACCCTTATTAATTACTTTCATATAGTAATTTTATTTTTAAATAAGGTTTCTTTAACCTTGTGTCCTAATTAATTAAGCCACACGTTAAGATACGTTTATTGCAATAAAATTCTTAAAGAAAAATGAAAAATACACTATCATAAAAAATAAAGTATTTCAACAATATTCTTCTTTAAAATATAAAAAAATATATATAGGTTACTAATTAATGTATGTTTATAATATTTTTAATTTTAGTAAGAATGTTAGTTCAATAAATTAAATGCACCTTAACATATGTCCTTAAGTTAGAAAACTTCCAAAAAAAACATGTTAATTTGTACATCATTTTTCTTGCATTTTGCATATAGACTCATTTTGTCGTTTCAATTGAAGAGTAACCTGCAACTTAACACAGCGAGTCTTACATCAATTTTTGGCACTCCTTTACCAATCTTTAAGGTTAAAAATCTATGGATGGAAGCCACTTTGGGAGCTATTTCCTTCGCAACAGGGCCACCATTATCACCAAAATCATGGAACCTGGTCGGTCAATAACATGCATATATGTTTTTATATAAACAAAAATTGATAATATATATATATACATATAGATCGACATGCCCTGATCGACTTATAAGCCAAAGCCGTATGTAATCACAATTCACAAGATTTCAGATACTGCAATATATACAATATTAACTAGCAAGAAATACTTCAATTATTATTGCCCATTGGATATGTGACCAATTTTTTTTTATTTAATATATAGCATTAATTTAATTATTAAAGAGATAAGAGATTATCACTTGTACTGTTAATTAAAATCAAGTTAAATTAAGCTAGGCCACAAGATATACGTACTCCCTTCGTCACAAATTAATTAAATTAATGGTCACTAAGACAAAAACCCGCTACTTAAAAACAGTATAATTATTGATGCAGCTTACCTTTTAATTAGTTGAATCTCTTTATAGATTATTTAATTACTTTTTTTTAATTTTTGTAATACTAATAGCATGAAATTAATAAAAGCAATATATATAAACAAGTTTTTAAAATGCAAACGAAATCCTAAATTCCTAATAACATAAAATAAGATAAAGAAAAGATATAAACAAAGAAATCATAATCTTTACATAACTACAGTCATCATGTATGTATGTATATTTTGAGACGTACAATTGGATGGATCTACAAAAATAATTAAGATACATGTACACATTTGCATGCATTACGTATGCATGTATTTGTAGGTTACATGAATATAAATATAAATTATAAATTAAGAAAGATTGAATTTACATACGTTTGCCAAGCGGAGAGGATGAAGAGTGATGCAAAGAGAACCCTTCCCAAGAAGGATACGAAACCCATTTCAATAATTATAATTATAATTATATATATATGTTGCTGTTGTTGTTTCTCTAATTACACACTAATTAAAAATTCCTTTTAATTTTGCTTCAAACCATATAATAGATCAAATCACAATTAAAAAGATGAATTGGTTTGAATTTCACATCATTCGATGATGAACATCACAGATAGAAAGATGAGTTGGACCTTGCAATAAGCATATATGCATTCTATAATTAGGTTTAATGACTTATTTATTTGACCAAACACCACATCGATCTATAATTATATATGTTTTGTCATTTACATTTTACACTATTCAATTCTAATATTTTATGTTTTGCATGTTTTATTAATTATATATTAGCTAGCTAGGTTGTTGACCCACATGTCAAAGGGTTAACAGCCCAGTGACAATAAAAGAAGTCCCTCCATGAGGGTTTGGATTGGGGTATACCCGGGTTCGAGTTTTAGAAGGCAAAGGTTTTCCCCCTATTAATTGTCGTGTCTTTGGGCGAATTAGTAGGGGTTTTTCTTCCTATCAGGTATTGAGGGAGCTATTTAGCGTGTAACCGGTTAAGACAACATAGGCTAGACCATCAGCTGTGACGAATGATCCACACCTTTTATTAAAAAAAAAAGAAGAGGTTGTTGACCCACATAATTAATAAGAGAACCGATGCCAATTAAGAGACCTTTTTAACGGATTCAAAAAGGTTAAACAAACATATAATGTTTATAATATACGTGATATTCAGGATTAATATCTGATAAACATGTATGTATATATATACATTATATACATGATGGTATGATATCAATTAAAAAACATATAAACAACGGTAACTGAACAATTTATCAAAAACGTAAACAATCGAATTAACAAGACACATTTTCATATTTGTTTATTTTACTAACATAACAAAAATTTAATTTGTTCATGTTCTCATGTAAACTAAATAAATAAAAGTCGTGTTCGTATCTATTCTTTGAAAAATGTGTGACAGTATGTACTACCAAAAGTTAGATATTTAAGGGAGATCATTCTCGTATGGTAAGTGTAAAGAGCGTGTGAAAAACATAAGACCATAAGTATGGTGATCCCATAATTTGATTACAAAGTCGATGGAAATTTTTTGTTCAAAGGAAAAAGGTTAATGAAAATATCTAAACACGCTTTAGACTCTTAATTAAAATACATATATCGACATGTGAAGACGATTCAAATATCGACATGTGGAGACGATTCAAATATGGACATGTGTCCAGCAAACATGCGGTTGACCATTGTGCTCAATTAGGTGAACATAAATCATTATATCTAGACATGGACAACGGATTTTGGATGTGTACACCTATTTTAGTAAATCAATGGATATGTGACAATTGATATTAATATATAAATATAAATATAAATATATAATACACATATATTTTTTTCTTAGTAAATCATGTCTATTTGAGATGAAATAGCTCATTGCTACTTTGGCCCTTTTCATTATCATAACTTCTCAAGTTAGTCCCGGCTTACGGAAGGTGTGATGATTTAACAACGTATTAATATTACTTCTTATTTTAACTAGGGATTGATAACCCCGCGTTATGGGGTTTTAAATATCGTGATTGCGTTTGTTATTGATGTGGTTTCACAACTTAGAAAAAATTGACCATAAAAAAACCAAACATCATAAAGAAATAAAAAGTCAAAAAACCACACCGAAATCATTATATCATAAATATGTTTAATGAGAAGTTTGTCATATGAAATTTAAATGTATTTAAGAACAATACTTTAAAGAAACTATTATAATGAGAAATAAAACTTTAAAAATCAAATGTATTTATATAATCAATAATAGAATCAAAGAATAACAATAATACCAACACAAATCTATACTTAAAAACATGTTAAATCAACAATTTAAATAAAAATATGTTTAATTTAAAATGTTAGGTGTTAATAATCTACAATATATATTAATTCTATAAAATATAAAACTTAAGAGTTATATATGTAAAGTTTAAAAATCAAGAAAACAAAAATGGAGGGGCTAAAATGCAAATTTCAAAATTTAGGAAAACTCAAAAAGAGGTAGGAGTCTAGATTTGAACCCCAACATCTTAAATGAAAAAGGAGTGTTGGATCACTCCTTCCAGCCAAGTATTTGTTTTATTTTTTCATAAGTCATGTATATATACTAAACGGGTGGCCCAAATTATAAGCAGACCCATTACTATTCATAAGCATGTTCTTTAATTATATATAATGGAGTAATATCAAGAATGATTTGATTCTTGCTTAATCCCACAAGTGTCGAGTTCATCTATTCATGATTTATTCAACTATTTCCTAAGCATTTAGATTTATTACAAGTATTGTGATTCAAACCAAATGGTTTGTATTAAACATTTAGAAACTTTCCAACGATGACCAGTACTGGTGGGTACGTGTAGCTTCCTTGTGTATGCAGAGTTCAACTGAGCAACCAAATGTACATATTATTTTGATCTATATGCATAAGCATAATGCTTACAATCTGATCCATGGGTTTGGTTTTAGTTATAATATTTTGGCATATATAACTGTTAAATATTTTGAAGTGGCATTGTTGACTGTAAATGAAGACATCTTTTTTCACACTATCGTCCTCCGATTGTTGTGAAATGAAACACCTTATATATATACAACCAGACTTAAAGTTGTAACCTGCTATTTAAGGTAACTACCGATGTCTTTCTCTCAAGTGAAGATGATAAACTCTAAAAATCCATAATCAGAAGTGAATAAAAAGAAAGTTAGTATGAAAACTAATAAGGGTTTGTTTTTCAAATTATATGAGCTAATTATATTTAAGAGTAATTATTAGCAATCACCTTGTGGTTTTAATTAAAAAAAAATCAGATTATAAGCACAACCCGAGTTATTGATAAAATTTTCATGATCAATATTGTTTTTTAAAACGATGTAAAATGATACAACCAAAAAGAATAAAGGGATTGTACTTGTTTGTATGAATACCTAAAGTACTTGACTTAACAAACAAAAAATAGACAAAGGACTTAAAAGTAATGAGAGGGACCCCAACCAAGCAAGATTTTCCCTAAAGAATTCTACTGGTATTTAAAGATGGGGGCGGGTCTTTTGCAGACAGTCTTCCTATATCTATATCTCTGATAGACGCAGTCGCACCACTTTCAAAATTCTTAATATATCTTAACCTTGAAAGAGCAGGTGGTGTGCATCAATGGGGTTCATATCTTTCCTGGGCCGTGTTCTGTTTGTATCTGTGTTTGTTCTATCTGCTTGGCAAGAGTAAGCTCTTTATTTGTAGATCTGATTTTTGACTCCATGTTGACTAGTGTTTTTATATAATATACATACCTTTTGTTGTGTTTCTTGTTTCTGGATCTTGATGTTTGTTAAAAAAAAGGTTTTGAGGGTTAAATTAAGTGTGGTTATATATAGATTGGCCGTCTTTATTTTTATGTACTATTATTTAGTGGTTAGACGTCCATATAAGAGTTATAATAAGCCTATATATGTAATGTAAATATCTTGTGGGTGGCTATAGGGAAACGGTAACTGGATACCTGGGTTAGGGCAGTCAAAAAGACTCGTCATTACCGGGTAACCCTGAACACGGAAACCTTCTAATTTTACATAGTTTATTAATTTGGAGGTACTTGTTTAGTTATTAGGTGATACTTTTGTTAAAAGAAGATGAGTCACTTGAGAATACTTCTACATGATGCCTTATCAAATATCTTTTTTTTTTGTTAAATATACTATAAAGAATGTTTTGATAAAGTTATGTTTAACATGTTATAATATGATTTAAATGGTTATATATTAAGCATAATAATCATCTTTGAGTTTTGGGTACAGTCGCTATTGTATGTAGCTCATAAGCTATGTTCATCAAAACCCATTTGAAGAAGTTTTTTTTTTTTTTTAGTTTCTTTTTTGTAAAATGCCAAATCTTGGTGCTTTATTTGTTAAGATTGGGAATTATACAGATGTAGTTGTGAAAAAATTTAGAGAAATTTTATAAAGTTTGGGTCCACACCCTTTTGAATTCTCTTTTTCTTTTTTACCTTTCTCTTTCCAATTTCAAATTTTGAAATTATATTGACAGCCCAAAATATATTTAAGTTCACATGATATGCAAGGGATGTGAAGTGAAAAAGTTTTCCTACAAATCTAATTACCACTTATATAATACTGTTACTAACATATATATTTGCATAAGAAGATTAGCAAACATTACTAGTTTGAAACAAGGACTTGTTGGGTTTGTTGTGCCAAAATCAGTCTTAATCTATATGCACTTTGTTGCTACACATTATAAAAATCAGTAGGATAAGATTAAGTACGCAACTGTAGTTTCTTAGGACTGACGACGGAGAAAAAGGCTTAAGCTTTTGTTTCATTGATGCTTGATTATCTATTAAAAACTGTAACGGCCGTTTGTAATCAAAAGTGTATTGTAGTGCTTTTTGAATTGAGGTTTTATGAGTATTATAATTGAAGTAAACGTCTGTCAGAATTTTGCCAGTGTTGTAGCTTTTTATTGTTGCTTATTCATCCCTGTAGCTATTCAGATATTTATATATATAGCACTGCATTATACAAGGCGTCATGATCACTTATCAATGTGATAGTTGCCTCCTATGGTTGGTAGTTCTCCCAGTTTTACCTTGTGACTTTTGGTGAATGCAGGTTTAATGAATTCGGCGTTGATGGTGGACCTGCAGCAAAAACTATTGTTTCTAAGTTCAGTGTGTTCTCAAAGCATGTCACCACACATACTGGCTTCCAAGTGCCAGAATTTGAGGTAAAAACAGCTTCACTTATTTCTAAATAGGATAAAAAAGATTGTGCTTATTAACCATGAAAGTGATATAAATTGCGGTGATATGTCATTTATAGATCAAACTCCTGGTTGCTGGAGCTTTAGTCTTGAAGGGAATCGGAAGCCTTCTTTTCATCTTTAACAGCTCACTCGGCGCTTTTCTTTTGGTTAGTATTGCAACTACTGATTATTTAAAACGTTTGTTTCGTTCATTATCTCTCTGTGTAAAAGGATAATCACGAAACCCTTTGTTTTCAGATTGTCCACCAGCTGATTGCTACTCCCATCTTATATGACTTCTACAACTACGACACCGAGACAAAGGAATTCACTCAACTTTTTATCAAGTTTACAGAGGTTACAACAATACATCTCTACTCTTTGTCTGATAAATTGTTTCTAGGGTATATATTGCAAGATTTGGTTTGAAACTTTATTATATATATAAACAATGAATGTGAATTTTGTAGAATTTGGCATTGTTGGGAGGACTAATGTTTTTCATCGGGATGAAAAGCTCTACTTCAAGGAGAGTGGTGAACAAGAAGAAGCCTTCTAAACCAAAAGCACACTGACTGAATTTGTTGAGGACATAATTTTGTATTAGATTGGTGGCTGCTGCAACAATGCAACTTATTAGTACTTGTTTTCCCCTTTTTTTTCCTCCTTTTTTTTCTTTCTTTTTTTAATTATTATGTTAAATTTGTCTGTTGCTTCAACAGTTTGCCATCCATTGCATCTCCTGTAATGTTTAGGGATCATGGGATTTATTAGATTTTAATTTTATACATAATTGGTTTTCATCTTGGATGTTCCGAAACGAGTGGTTCTTGAGGTATGAAGTGTTGGAGGATGGCACACCTGATCTTTAGACAATGGTAGTGCATATGACTTTACTCTTTGATGCATCCGATGCACTTGTTTTAGGTGCATAAAGAAATAGTTGGGTGCATCAAAAATATGCATCGACAAGTAAAGTCTTGTAAGGCTGTTCCATACCTAAGTTTAGGTATGGAATCATCACATTTTTGTTTTTTAATCCATAAAATTCATGGGGCTCAGGTCATTTATTTATTATACAACAAATATTAAAAATTGTTATGTGAGAGGTTTCATACCTAAGCTTAGGTATGGAACAACATTATATTTACTTTTGCCATATATATATATATATATATATATATATATATGTAATTACCGTATTTCTCATGTTATCCTTCTTATCTTAACCTGTTCCTACAAAGCAATTTGCATAGCTAGAAAGCTAAATTTTAGCAATTAACTTTAGGATTAGCACAAAATTGAAACCAATTTGCAACATTGCAGTCACTTTTACAACAAACTTTATATTTATTAGTCATCCTAGCAATTGTTGACCAACAGATTGCTGCTTTATTATTTATTTTATTAACAACAAATCCTACGCTACTCTTATCTTACTTTAATATACAACAAAAAACACCTTAGCCAAGGTTTGAACCTTGGTTTGTTCTCTAAGAGGCCAAAGCCTCACCCAAGATTGATGCTTTATTTTGAAAATGAAATGACTTACACCGACAGAATTTTAGTTCTCTTGTTCATGTCTTCTTTCAGCTAGTTGTTATAATGATTCATTATATTCTCTTTTCATAAAATTTCCATGGTGATAGCTTGGTGGTTGTAAACATGCATCATAAAAACGAAAATCAAGAGTTCAAATCCCGGTCCCATGTGGTCTCTTTGACCATGGTGATACACAATTTACATTATCTCATATTTGACCGTATAATCGGTCAATATTGGGTCGGCTATATTTTTATCATCATAAATTATTTTATGAATGTAATATATGTTGTAGTTCCAACGCAGTAAATTAAATAATGTTGTATGCACACTGTTCTGTCTCGGTGGCTCAAAATTTTGACCATGTCCCAAATATGTTTTGTCCTCTACGTAACGATCATAAATACAGCTGACTTGCAAGTTTTTTGTTTTTTATATATAAAGTCCTATCTCATTTCCATCCACCTGATAGAAAAAATGGACATCCTCAACACTGAAGATCACGAAACCGAAAAATACAATCGAGCTGATGAACTTAAGGAATTCGACGACACGAAACTGGGTGTAAAAGGACTAGTTGATGCAGGAGTTACCAAAATCCCGAAAATATTTGTTAGGCCACATGATGAACTTGTTGAAGAGTTGAACTATAGTAAGATGAACTTACAAGTTCCTGTTATAGATTTAAGTGGAAATGATCGACGAATGGAGATAGTTGAACAAATTCGAGAGGCTTCAGAAACTTGGGGATTTTTCCAAGTGATTAATCATAAAATAACCACTAGTTTGTTGGATGAAACTATTGATTGTATTCGTATGTTTCATGAACAAGAGAGTGAAGTTAAGATGAAACTTTATTCACGAGACCGAATGAATATGGTGAGATTTGATAGTAATATTGATCTGTATCAATCTAGAGCTGCTAACTGGAGAGATACGTTGACTATTTCGATGGCTGTTGGTGATCTTGATCGTAATGAAGTTCCTGCTGTTTGCAGGTAAACTCTTTCTTGACAATCTATCTATATTGACATTATTACTATAAATTTCACGGTTGTAATATTTCTTATGATTTCAAAGCTGGTAATTATCATGGTTCTTTAATATTTTATAATGGCAACATTACTTATAATTTAATTACTCTATAAACATTTTGAGAAGTTGGTTACATTTTAGTATTGAGCAAAAGTGAACTACATGTCCCCAAGACATTGACTTATACTAGTAGTAAAATGGGTAAACATAAGGGATCCCTGTTCTGGCTACCCGGGGAAAGCCGAGCATTTGACTCTAATGTATGCAGTTTAACTGGTATTTTCATGGGAGTTTCCAGACTCTTCCTTGGCCATCCCAAGATGTTTACCCTGCGAGGTTCAAGCCCGCCTTAGCACTAGGCCATCTTGAAGATGGTTGTAAAGTTATGACAAAGTTTTTAAGCAATGAACATGAGTCTCTCATTAACTTTATTTAAGCTCTTGATAAGATTATATTAACTATTACTCACCCATTTAATGCATTTATTTTAGAGAAACAATGCTTGAATACATAAAGCAAGTTACAATGCTTGGTGGTACTCTGCTCGAGCTACTATCAGAAGCCCTTAACCTCAAGCCAAACTACCTCCAAGAAATGGGGTGTGCTCATGGCCGCACTTTTGTGTGCCAATACTATCCACCGTGCCCTGAACCAGAACTAACCCTTGGAGCTAGCAAGCACACGGATCCTGCATTCCTCACACTTCTCCTTCAGGATCATATTGGGGGTCTCCAAGTCCGCCATCGTGACCAATGGGCAGATGTTCCGCCTATTGCTGGGGGATTGGTGGTCAATGTCGGTGATTTACTACAGGTTTCTTTCAACTTCTCTAATCTTTACTTCATAGTAATAAAATTTATAGATTAAAGTATCTAAGTTTTGGTTGATAGTATAACTGTACAAGGTACTTATGTGGTTATATATGTATTTATCCTTAACATTCAATAGAAAATTAGAAACCATCCGTTTAAACTATCAGCATAATTAATGACTCTAAGCTCTTTTTGGAGTGTAGATTGTATCGAATGACAAGTTTAAAAGTGTTGATCATAGAGTGTTGGCTAATCATAATGGACCAAGGATTTCTTTAGCAAGTTTCTTCACTGGTATCGCTGTTCCTCCAAAGGTGTACGGTCCCATCAACGATGGAACTCCACCTGTATACAAAGACTTCTTGGTAAGTGATTATATGAACAAATTCTTTACAAGACCCATTGACAAGTCTGGTCTTGACTACTACAAGTTATAAAACGATCCTCACTACTCCGCCGTTGTGTTATGATGTGTGTATTTTGAATGTTGATTTACGAAAGCTTACAAATGACAAATAATTATGGGATGAGACGAACAATAATGAGTTTTTCGTATTTAATTTGTATCGTTTTAATGTGTAATTATATGGTGTATCTTGTAACGACGACTATAAGTTTTGGGTTAACTAGTTATTATTTAATCCTTTTGGAAAAAGGTTAGTTATGATGTAATGAAATGTTATGATGAAATAAAGTGCAACTGATATAAGTTGGTCTCGGTAACAATTTGACAAACCAAACAAAGAACCAACCAAGAAAAATGGATTCTAAACTCAGTATATCAACAACTATGAAATCTGTTTTTTTCTAGGAAACATAGTATAAAGAGTCAGAATCATTTTTATCTATCCACAACAATATTTGCATTATACGATTGTACTGTACAACTGTTTGATGCAAGTATTGTTGTGAATATCCTTCACACATATACATATATTTACAAGTTGTCCGCCTGGGAGGCTGGGACCAAAACCCACATCCTCTTAGTCTTGGATCACGGGTCACCTCAGACCAAAATGTAATAGACCCTACTTTTAATCAACAAAGGAAAATCCAACGTGTCAAACCCGAACCTGACCATGTATTTGGAAGAGTAAGCCATCCCAACCTGGATATGTTGACCCTAACCGAGTTCAAAGGATAACAAAACCAAATTAGTCAAATGCATTACACGCAAGTTGGCATATTTTATTTACTGATTAAACTTTGGAAAATGGTTACATGTGATGTGTGGATTAGAATATATTAAGGTAGTTGTTGGCCTCATGGGATTTCAATATTAAGCAATTGAGAAATACTTAACTACCCAAAAAAGTCGTCAATATACGATTTTATCCAACTTTTTTTAAGTTTAATGCCCATCAATCGCAAGCTTTATTCGCAAGATTCACAAAAGAGGAGCTTGCGAATTTGACTTTTTTTGATTTAATCTCATCCATTTGAGGATAAGATTTTTTGCGAGTTTGTGCATTAAGATACAAAAGCAGGGGGAGATGATTCAAATAAGTATATAAGTGGTTATTATGCGAATAATTAGCAGTTTTATATAAATTCTAACATATTTTTTTGAAAACTCAAACAAAATTGGATAAATCGTATATTGGAGAACTATTTTGAGTACTGAAGCAATTTTCTCTTAAAAATACATACCAATCTAGATCATTAAAATGTAAGGTATAGTAGAACATATCTAACAAATATGTGAGAAACCAATAGCATGTGCACTAATAAATACCCAAAAAATCTTATCCTCAAGTAGATAAGATTAAATCAACAAAAGTCAATTCCGCAAACTTCTCCTTGCGACTCTAGCTCCTCCTTGCGAATCTTGTGACTAATGGGAATTTTTATTGCAAACTCGGAAAAAATTGGATAAAATCGTATATTGGGGACTTTTTTTGGGTAAGTAATTTTGTCTGCTAAGTTATCTAATTAAGCAGCCAAAGCAGGCCAAAATGATATATAAAATATATTTAAAATCTGACTTACTCTACAAACTTATAATAATGTGTATTCATACATATACTTGGTATCAAGCAACAACCTATAGTTATCTTTCAAAGAACAAATGGACATCTTAAACGATGATCGAACTAACCAACTAAAAGCTTTTGATGACACAAAATCCGGTGTCAAAGGACTAATCGACGCTGCAGCCGGTGGTGTGGTTCATATTCCCAGAATATTTATCCGACCACCCGATGAACTTGCTGAAGATCTAGAACTTACTAGGACAAGTTTACAAGTTCCTGCCATTGATCTTAATGGACTTGGTGACAAGGGGACTTCAAGAAGAGAAAAGATTGTTGAAGAAGTGAAAAATGCTTCGGAAAAATGGGGGTTCTTTCAGGTGGTTAATCATGGGATACCGATAAAAGTGCTTGAAGATATGCTGGAAGCTGTGCATAAGTTTAATGAGCAGGACGTAGAAGCGAAAAAAGATTATTATTCAAGGGATCCTGAGAGGATGGTTAAGTTTAATACTAATTATGATTTTTACATGTCGAGAGCAGCTAACTGGAGGGATACGTTGATTGTTGATATGTTGAATTCATATCATGTTGATCCTCAAGATCTCCCCTCGGTTTGCAGGTACTTATTCAAAGGAATCAATGGACAAAAAGGGCCGGCGGGCTAATCCAATTACCTCTTTCGAGTACCTATTTTAATGTTGACTTGCTCTTATTTGATACCTATAGCATCTTGACCCGTAAATGCAACAGGATAACTAGTAGCTTGTGTAGTGAGTATGAGTTGCTATCAAATTAATGTGTAAAATTGTGATTTGCAGGGATGCTACTGCTGACTACTTAAGCCATCTCATGAAACTAGTAGACACCCTTTTTGAGTTACTATCAGAAGCTCTTAGGCTGGAACCCGGTCATCTAAAACAGTTGGAATGCGAGAAGGGTAAAACCCTTGCTTTGCACTACTATCCTGCATGCCCCGAACCTGAACTGACCTTAGGAGTCAGCAAGCACACTGATGCTACTTTTATCACTATACTTCTACAAGATGAGGTTGGGGGACTCGAAGTTCTACATGGAAACCAATGGGCCCATGTCGAACCTATTCCTGGTGCTCTTGTTGTCAATATTGGAGATCTTCTTCAGGTATTTTTCTTATTAAAAAAAAAATGATATAGAAAGTACGCATATGAAAATGAACACACGCTTTACATGAGAAACCTTGTATTTCATGACTTCCAAGCTTACAGAAATGTATTAGACTGTATATATTAGACCATTTTGTATCGAAAATGAAATCTTTTTTGACCAACTCATATCAAGCCTATCTAATGTGATTTCATTGTAAAACCATATGTTAATAGGAGAAATATCCCCCCAATTAATCTTATACATAAGCTTAGAGTTTTTACATGTTCCAATATGAGAACTGCGTTTTACCCAAGATAGATAAGTAAATATAGACAAAATCTTGAATATTAGATGAAAGCCAAGTTGAAGCCCATTTGGGAACAAACTGTAGGAGGCGTTTTCCCATAGCTCTTGTCCGTCGATATATTTTCCGAGGGCTGGTTGCATTCCCATTACTTCATTTGAGAAGAGAATATGGATGCTAGAAATTTGCACATTTTTTTAATATGAAGTTCGCTCTATTGCATATACGAATTAAACCTTCAATTGTGATATGATATTGATACTGATGCTTATATGATGTTGTGTTCATTACATCCAGATTGTATCAAATGACAAGTTCAAAAGTGTGATCCATCGAGCATTTGGCAATGTAACTCAAACAAGAGCATCCGTTGCGTGTTTTTTTCATGGTGTGGCTACACCCCCGAAAATATATGGGCCTATTCAGGAAGTCATCACGAAAGAAAGTCCTCAGATTTTTAAAGAGTTCACGGTTGGAGATTACATGATGAAGTTTTACTCGAGAGGACTTGATGAGAAGTCTGGCTTAAACTATGTTCGGATATAATGCTAATGTTGTTTCTTAAATGGAAAAATAATGCAAATCTTTCATGTTTTTTCTATCAAATTATTTGGATTTTTCATTGTTAATTTGGAGTTTTGATCATTTAATATGAATGCAACTTTGTGAATTGTGATAGTAGATTAAAAACGTACAATAAATCAAAAACAACGCTGGGTCAGTGGGTCGTCCCAGCAAGCCCAGTCCTAATGGTCCGTGAACAGACCCAAACTTGGGTTGGCCACTTGGCCCAGTGATGCTAATTCTATTTCTCTCTGTATTATTTTAAAATTTAATATTTTGTTAAGCTTTTTAACATGTGTTTACTAGACTTTAGTTTTGCATGTCAAACTGGAAAGACGTAAATGGTTTGTATTGCAATCAGGATAGTATGATTATTCGAATGAATAAAATCAAAGATTTAATTTTTCCTTTATTTGATTGTTATGTGGATGGATGATGACCCTCTGTTCAGTTTGGGACTTTGGGTATCGAGTGAATTCATTTTAGGTACTTGGTTTTTTTTTTTTTTTATAATAATTAATAACAAATGTTACACTATATTTTTTTTACTTAAACTCCTAAAATATTTCAATATATTATTAAGTTCACCAATATCAAGGATCGAACCTGATTTCCTCTGCAAAAGACAATAGCCTTCACCATCCAGCTAAAGCTGAAATGACATTTGGCTGCTTGGTGGATTAATAATTAATAAAAGCCCAAATAACCTAAACCGAAACCCAATTAACCTGAAATCTGAACAAACAAACACACATGCTCTTAAATTACATATTGTATAGACTAAATAATATTGTGTGTATGGCCTCCCTACGCAAAACAATTAAAGAATAGAAATAAAAATGTATTACAAATTAAATGAAAGGCAGATTTGGTGGGATTTGACCAACGTAGCTTTGTTTTGGGGTTGCTTACTTGCTTATAATAGACCGGATCTTAAGGAAAGAGCTAGCTTTTGGGTTGCTTAATGACCATATATAAGGAATGTTAATACATCACATAGCTCAAGGATTCAGCAAAAAGTTACAAAAAACAAATTATTATTATTATTATTAGGGGGATATATATATCTATTAAGAGTTAAGACACAAGACTTTTATGAATAAGTCAGGTATATAAGCAAACTTTTATAAAAGATGCATTTTGTCACATATATATATTGTTATAAAAAGTTGTGTGTATCTTTTGAGATGAATATGAAGTGAAGAAGAAGTTAACAATAAGTAAACCCATTAATTATATTGAGCATGAGGTGCCCGTGCACGTGAAGCTTGTCCATGACCGACGGCTAATTTATTGCTATAGACATGAGATGTCTTTTTATACGAGTAAATAAAAGATTCTAAATGATTTTATTATTATTATTATTATTATTATTTCTTTATTTATATTTTGAAGTAATTAAAGGCGTTTAATGCATATTTATCGTGATAAAAATCTACACAGTAAAGGTTGTTATCAATACAAATTAATCAGGGTCATATTCGAGATTTCGTAAGCCTTGTATAAGTAGCAAAATGAGACTCTAAAACAAAAAAATAAATAAAAAGTTTATCTTTTAAAAGGATACAGTAAGTGATCAAAATAAGCTCTAATATAAGTTGTCATATCTAATAAATTTTGAAGGTATTATACGGTTCCACATCTCACACACCATCATTGACATCCCTAATATTAATCACATATTAAAAGTAGGTGGTCATATAAACAAACATAAAAATAAGCTAATATATTATAGATAAATACATCTTAAAAAGGTAGGCTTTATAAAATGAGTTACATGATGCAAAAGGTTTAGATGTTAAACACAATCTTTTTGTAAGAGAGACGAAAAAACAATTGGCATGAAAACCAAAAGCCACACCAATGACCCGGTGTGGGCCGTTGTCGTAGCTAGTGTCGTCCTGATGATAGTTGAGTCAGTGTGGGGAGGACAACATCCGAGGGTTTGTTTGGTTATTTATTTATTCATTTATTTATTTTAAACGACAAATATTATATTAAAATAAGCAAACTAACAAGACCCTAACAGCTAAAAGTACAATTATAAATAATCTAGAAATAAACAATTACAACAAATCTAGACCCTTTTCAACCTTTCGAGACATTAACTGCGAAGACTACAAAAGGAATGAAAAAAACTTGTGCAAATTACATTAACCCAAGACATGGGAAAAACCTCCAATCAACGAAGGTTTAATGTCATTTTATTTTTTAGTGTGACTATTAAAGTAAAAAAAAAAAAAAAAGGTTCAATGTCATTTTAGTATGGTGCTAATGCGACAATCTTTGCAGTATGATTTATTTTTCCATAATTACTAAATAGTAGGTTTATGAAAATGTTTATAAAATGTTGAAATGGTTTACAAATTGGTCTTTCATATCAAGATTAAGTTTATGATGACAAAACATGAAAAAACTCATATTTATAAATTTTATCGATAATTAATCTAGTTGATTTATAAAGTTCACACATAGTTGTGTTAGTTTTGTAAATGTGAAAGTTTTTAGATTTATTTTTTGAGAACCTAAAATGTTTACTTTAAAGGTTTGAACTAAAACTTTTTATGAAGATAACATGACTCCGATTACTAGACTATCTGTGTATTGGTTTGATTGAGTTTTAAAAGTTTAATAAGTTTACATGATGCTTTCAACGAAAAGAAAACCTGATAATGAGATGCTCTCGGGAAAAATCTTAAAAGAAATTCTTTCCATGAACAATGTTTTAAAACCTGGTTTAGTAGTTAACTAGATGTAAAACCCGTATCCCGACACGGGTCGCCTATATGAAATTTAAATAGTAATTCTTATTAAATATTA
>JAOEHQ010003687.1:0-18414 GCA_025447715.1 Asclepias incarnata
TACCAGTTTGTTGTTTCAGAATTACATTATTTTATTTTGATTTTATTTACATTCTTTACATTTAAATTATCAATTTCCTTTTTCTTATATTTTTAAATTTGAATTTATAAGGAATTTTATTTGCAATTATTTTAATAATTCATTTTATTTTTAAAATGACGTAAACCTCCTGTGTATTTGACACGGGACTAAATCTAGTTATTAAACTATATTATAAAAACACTAATTAAATCAACTATTGAATATTTATATAAGAGAAAAGGAGTATTATAATTTATTACCATGAGATACCCCTTTTGGTGAAGAAAAAGTTTAACTTATACGAGTAATTGTTTATGTTCTCAAAAGTATGTATTTTTAATTTTTCATATAAACTTAAATTTCATCTTCGCCATTTGACATTTTCAAAGTCTCATTTTGTTGACTCTTTTTTTTTTATCTACCGTAGAAATGTAAAAATTATGAGGAAGGCCTTTGTCTTTGTGATTGTTTTTCTTCGTGCCCAAATTTTGGTAACACATTATAAATATACATGCTTCACCGAGTTTACTAAAGACTTTGGTTTTAAACAATTCATTATTTAAAAAGAAATATTACATTTGCTTATTTCAAATGTCATAAGAATATATTTTACTTATTTTCTCAGTGTTTTTTTTATCTGATAATTTATTTTCTCAAATGCTTATCAAAATTGTAATTAACTAGACTAGCAATGTTGAACTGACGTATCGACCAGTATGCTATACGTTAAAAGCTGCGCTAAATACACACACATATATATAATTTTCTTGAGTAATTGTCTGTGAAAAAAATAAAAACAAAAACCAAACAACCATCATTTTTGATAAAAAAAACATGAATGGCTACATATTCTAAAGATTACTTGGCATACCAAAAATCTTTTGATGAAATTTTGTAACACTTATAATGTAATTATTTTATCTCCCAGTATTATTTACACTTGACATCATTTTTTTTTTTGAAACAGCTGTGAATTTTATTAAAATGTTTCAGCAAGACGTCTAAGCAATAAAAGGAACAATACAATTACAAAAGGAAAAAAGGTCTCGTTACTCATATCGGTCATGAGACACTAATCTTCCTATCACGATTAGAAATCCAACAATATGACATAAAAACAATTGACTAGAACACATCAGTGCATGTATCATCGATAGCCTGTGAACAACTTGATTTCTGTGTTTCGAAAGCAACCACCACCACACGAAACAAGTAGCCTCCAAAATTCTTTTAAATCTAGAAGGGAACTGAGAAGCCTCGATCCACTCTAACAATAACTTCGGGCTAGTAATGGGAATAGTTAAGTGAAACCAATTGTTACACATCTGCGCTAGTTGAGTAGATAAAGTGAAATGCAAATATAGGTGTTCAACATATTTAACATTATGATGGCATAACGGGCAAGAAATATCATCAAATATCCAAACCTTTGCTACTAAGATTTAGCCGTGATGGCAACCGATCACGTAAGAGACGCCACATGAAGATGTTGACTTTCTTAGACACCAACGAACTCCACCTAGTCTAATTGATCTAATTATTATTAAGATAAAAATACAATCCTACTTTCCACGATTAGTTTTGCTTTCTTATTTTAGTTAAATTTGACTAAGTAAACGCAACTTATAGTTATAACACCATGATATTATTTGTCTTTGTTTTGTGCATGTTTTTGATAAACTTATATTTTATATTTGACTATATTTACATAATCGTAAAATAAGCTGGTTAAGTTTGTCGATGACATGACAACCGTATTTAGTGTGGTTTGTGTGATAAACCAAGTATTTGTTTGTTTGTTTGTTTGAACAGCATAAACCAAGTATTCGTAAAACATGATTATTAAATTACATGCCTAGGTATAAATCTTTAGTCTTAAGATAGTCTCAATTTATTTATTTTTATAGTGAATTTGAAGCAACTATATTTGTGTAATTCCTTTCCACTATAATAATTGATATGTTTGAATCAAATAGCCCATATAAGTTTTTGTAGACAGAAAAGGTAAATAAAAAGTTAGTAATTAGCACGCCTTATGGACATAATGATTTACCATTATATATATGAGTCATGCATCCCCAGCCATTATTTAGTGTCCCAAACCCATGCTTTCTCGCATCCTTCAATAACTTTAAAATCAGACAAATTTATTTACTAAAATATATATTATATTATATATACTCGTATAATAAAATAAGTAAATAACATAAAAAGATAGCAATGTTGTCATTTAGATTTTAGACAGATAAATTAAATCTCAATTGTGGCTTACATTGGCTGAACAAATTGGCGACTGGCTAACCAATCAAATGCTAGGGGGAGGTCCAGGGCTCCATTTGGGCCTCATGTCCCTTGTGTCTGCCATGCACTAAATTTGTTTCATTATAGAGTGGAGCGGGTCAGCGGACCCATGGGGTGTTCGTAATAAAACTTTTTCCGTAGCTTAGATTTTTCTTAATAAAATATAATTATTTCAATGTACTAAGATTAAGATTAAGAGAAAAATGCACCTAAATTAAAAGTTTTATGAACATGACGGTATTCGGTTATTGCCTCCAAGACTAGAAGATGGCGGGTCGCCCCTTTATATATAGTTAGAAGTGAAACAAAAAAAATATTACTACATTTTATGATAAGTTATAATCTATTAATTCTTAATTTTAGAAACTTAGTACTGTTATTATCATTTTTTTTATAATACCAATAGTTGAGTTGATTAGATATGTCTGAGCTTATGAACTTTAGGCCTATTTATCATTACTATTTGTCCTAGTTTTAATATGATGATGATCTTAAGATTACTAAGTTCTGCCATTACTCCTTAAGTCATCTTAATATAATATCAATATGTTATTTTGTGTTAATCTTATACCAAAACACTGAATATTTTTTTTCATCTTATATAAACCAGCAAAACTGACCAAAAATATGGTTGCAAACGTAATCTTTCATCAAAAGATATTAAAATAAACTAATAAATATAAATATATAAACTTATGGGTTTTTAAGTGAAATCCAATTAATTTATATGGTTCTTATTGTGATTGTCATGTGTTAAGTATCAATCATCTTAAGTGACAGTAGAGCTACAATTGTGACCTAAATATGAAAGACGAAGATGGCAAACCCATTGACCCAATACAAGATAATCCTCATATGGTATCAAAATTATGGTTGTGTTTTAGATATGGACGATGTAAATGATAAAACCCCATTCTGGAAGCAAATTATTAATCACCCGCTTCTCACATTCTATGTATATGGAACATTGAGGATATCCAGAAAGACATTTCGAGTATCGGCTTAATTCTATCTCTTTTCCTTCCGTTTGAAGAAAGGAAGAATCCCAAAAAATTGATTTTTCTTTTAGTTGTTGAATCTCTCTTTGATTGATGAATGTGTGGTATTCTGAATCATCATTACTAATGGAATCAAATGACCCCATAAGAAATAATCCGTTATGATTATTTATTAACTTCATATATATAAATATATACTACTTATTAAAAATTTTAGCCCTTCTGTTGAGAGTTATAAAATTTTGATATGGGAAATACACATATTATCCCTCTTACATATTTACACAATTACACCATATATCTCTTATCTTTTAAAATATCTACACTACTTCCTTTACATCAATTACCTACATCACTCGGCGCCGCAACCACCACATTGCCGCCGCCGCCATTACCGCCGCATTGCGTGGATATCCCTCTAGTATATATATACGGTTTCCCCAAACCTCCTTTTAAAAAGCTAGATTTTTTTTTTATAGTAAAATAACATTGTATTGATGAAAGATCAAAATAATTCGAGTAAAGATACAATTATAGGATGCAAGATGTCATCCTCTAAAGTAGTTACTAAAGAGAAGACATATGTAAGTGGGATAATAAAAACCAAATAACGTCAAACTCATGCTGTTATGACAAATTGACACACAACATGAAACCATGTGGCAGACATATGCTAGAATTGGACCTAAAATCATGCCTTTTTCTATAACACGGTAATCTCGGACCGCCCATTGACAACGAACGATTAATACTTGATAGGAGTGATAATTGTGCACTATATAATTTTATGATTTAAATTATTAGATTTATCAACAAATATTTCTACGTGGGTCTTTTTATTCACTTAATTAAGCAATTTATATAGCATTAACCAATGTTGTAATTGCAAAAACATTCATTAATAACTTATTGAATATAAACTCAAGATTTCACAATAAAAAGAAATATATTTTAACAAGGCTTGTAAAATGGTTTTTATTTCTTCTAAATGCACTAGGGATTTGAGTTAGTATTCCATACTAATATAGTGTGTGCGAACATGTACAACCAAAATTTCTAGTTTTTAGGTGTCGTTTTGTTTTAACGGTAAAAGTTTTGACTCTTGTGATATATGTGATAACCTATCGACCTTTAAGTTGGTTCAAGTTTTATGGTGACAATTTAAAAATATGTGTGGAGTTTGTATGCATTTGCTTAATTGTCTTAAAAAAAAAAGTATATTGATTACAACATGATTGATGGCATACAAATATGAATTTAATGATTACAAATTTACAAGCATAGATAAATGGCAAAAGTTTGAAAGTGAGCAAAATTGCAACTTTTTTTATAGGACTAAATTGAAGGTGACACCATGAGCCGACCGTGGCCGGGTCAACTCCAAAAGCAAGAGCTTGAGCCGTCAATCCAAAAATCTAGTGAAATTATTTTATTTTGATCGTTATATCATCCTACAAATATTTCTATAAATCTTCCTATATACATGTCATTCATATAGTATTGTTAGAAACCAATCCATCTAGGTGGGTTGGTCACGGGTATTTAAGATTTCCACCTTGGGTTCGGGTGAGTTTTTCTCTCCAGATCTCGGGTTAGAGTCTGGGTGATAGAGGTTTCTCATTGAGAGGTTTAATTTGAGGATCTATTTTGCGAGAGGGCTCTTTAGCGTGAACCTGATTAAGCCAATGTATGCTAGACCTCCCGACATTCACGAGTAATTCACACCTTAAAAAAAAAAAAATCTAGTACTTATAGAAAAATGGCTCACTCACTCACATTTTTATTTAAATGAGTGACGTGTGAATGATATTTGTAAGAGAAAATAATATATATTTTTTTAGCTAATGAACACTTGAACACCTACAAAATACTCACCAATTTGAACCGAATGGTTTTTCTTTTTATACTATTATTATACAATACAAAGTTATAAGTATACAAAAAACTTTCTACTTGAAAATACTTAAAGTCTTATACTTAATTACTTATATATGTTCAAAAGTTCAACTATTTGTAAAAGTTAAACAGAGTCATGCATATGTCACATGGGATTGTACAATAATACGGCTTCGAGATGACCACATCTGTAGAAATCATCAGATTTGATACATTTATCGTCTATCATAAGCATGTTCCCTAAAAACTGTAAATGTCACGTAATGTATAAGAAACGTGTAAACTCTATGAAGCTTGTTAGCGAATGAGCCACGTACGATACCATCAAGTTTGCCTAACTATTGGTTTGGCCAAAACAACATATGCTAATCTCTACCAAAATCATGTTAACATAACATTATCAAACAAAATCACCAAATAGCTAATTTTAGGTGTTTGATCCAATTCGAGAATGAAAAGTTTTGCATCTACTAATCATTTCAAGAACCAAGTTTTTATATAAGAAACTGATCTATATTTAACTTTATCCTCAATGTCACCTTATCGTGAAAAGTTAATTACATACAGCGAGTAAAATTTTGGTACTCAAACGCGAGAGTTGTGTCTACAACGAAGACGTCGTGACTTCAAGAACTAAATGTGAAAATAATTGTCCTTCTAAAGAAGAAAAACTTTTGTCACAAATGTGAAATGTCTCTAAGACTCTAATTGTTAAAATACATATGCTTGCTTGTTCTTCTAACATGTTGCAAGTAATTTACATAAATGGAATAATTAAAAGTAATCTTTTGGAAAAGCATTTGTATCTAGATAGCCTAATCGACATTTAAGTGGTTACATGTTTAAAGCTATTTATGAAGATGGTTACACTTTAAATACTGAGAAATAGTAAGCATATCTCTTCTCTTAACCTTTAAGATAACACATATACATTAATCAATGTCATATAACTAATATATACATGTGACAACGTCGACCCGATCACTTCACTAAAAGGTAATGGTTGGTTAATTTTACCTCTCGCGGGTCAAACTTAGAGTTGGGCTGATGGGTGAAACGAGTAGCTCACATAAAATGTATTTAAATGCTTATAACTACTCGTTAAAACTTGTTTCTCTATCTCACTTAGAATGTTTGTTTTTTAAAAAACGAATAAATAATATAAAAACATGTTTACTGGTGAAATTGAGACCAAACCGTTTATCTGGCCATAAAAATTATCTATGTTGATGTGTTATCCAACCCACAAACAATCAACAAAGGTTATACTATGATGACTTGTAAAGTTCCATTCCATTCACATCTACAGTAGTACCCTTCAATTTTCATCTGCAGGTCTTATCTAGCTATCTTTCCATACCTCAAAAGTTATAACCACATCTTTGTTCTTTTTATGTTGTAATGACAAGCACAAAATAAGAAAGTTAAATGGAGAAAAGATCATCATTCACATGCCTGATTGATGATCATTTGGACCACTTGTTGAATGGAACTCGTCCTGTGTTTTGTTATTTTTAGCATTACGTCTCATGTTTCATGTTATCTTATCTTGTTCGTTTTTCTGGTTTTGTCTTTGTTATGATTTAAGTTAATCCATCCAGGGGCGGTACCAAAGGGAGACAAGGGGACCAATGCCCCCCTCGAAATTTAAATTTTGTCATGTATTTTTAAATTTTTCATGGATTTTTTAAATTTTCCTATGGGTTTTTTAAATTGTCCACTTTTGAAAAAAAAATTATAGATTTTTTAATTTTGCTCACTTTAAGATTTTTTCTGATGCCGTCCCTGAATCCATCTAATTGGTTGTGAAGTTATGTACTACTATTTATCGAAAATCAGTTTGTTATAGTGCTTAACTTGAATGATATCCTTGTACAATCGGAATTTTCATGTCATTTATATGAAATTTTTTCTAATAACTCGTGTTTTATTGATAAACCGATCGCACATGTATACTCGAGTATAAAGAAAATTAGTATTGAAGTGACTAACTAAATGTGTTAATTATTTACAACTAAGTGACTAACTAAATGTTGGAAAATTAGTAGTGAAAAATGTGACTTTTCATCTACTTTGGACACAAATAATAAATAGTATTTGTTGCTATTATATTTATTATTTAGGTTCGTTGTGTTCGTCTAGATTAGAGGATTTCAACGAAATAAACGGTGTCCAAAACGAAGCAAATATGAATTTGATATCGATGCTTAAAGTTGTGTGTTGAGTGATTAATGAAGATTAAATCACTTTATAATGTCGAGTTATGGTGAAATAATAACTCCTAATAAGGTGTTACACCTAGCGGCAGCCAGGGGGTGCGAAGCACCCGATGCGCCTGGGCCCAGGACCGCGTACGGGTTCGGATCGTGGGTGATGAGACATAATGTGGCGTTTTAGTGGCGCACTTGACACTTAGCGCCGCTTGTGAGCCACTTTCGTTTTGGCTAGGTCTGGCTTGAACCACTAGCTAACTTTTCGGACTTAACTGGCTAGAGATCTTTGGATTCCTGTGCAATTTTCATGTGTTGATTGCACCATTAAGTTGAGTTTCAATGCCCCATGATGACTCCCATCAATGGTGCATTTAGTGTGCTCATCAATATAGTGTTTCAGCTCCTCTCTATAAATAGAGAGAGCTTTAGTCGAGAAAGAAGCAACTTTTCACCACCATTTTCCCACACAACAAAATTCTGGCAAATCTTTTTCTTGCATTCTCCGACTTTCGTTCAGTTGTTGAAGGTATAGTTTTGGGTGCTTGGTTAATTTCGGTTGTACACACTACTTAGGCTGTTATACCCTAGGAGACAGACGGGTTCACTTGGGTGGCCCAAAATCTGTTTTAAAGGACCTCTGTTTAACAGAAATCCTCAGCCAGCACCTGTTTTCTTTTTATTTCAATCTTGTTTTCTCATTCTAAAAATCTATTTTCATACTTTTATTTGTTGATATTTTCATAACTAAATCATTTTATTCTTAGTTATTTAGAGTTATTTTAATAATGAACTTTTGATAATCATACCTATCGACTATTAATAAATTTTAAAAAATGCACAAAAACATCTTCATAGGTTAATCGAACCCAACTCAGCTTATTCTTTCTCAACTAAAATTTTACTTATGTGTTTTGATTTTTGACCCAAATATACTTTGACTTGTCACCATGACCGATCTGGAAAATTTGATATTTAATTACAATGTGTTTGCAAAAAATTTACTCAAGAAATGAGGATTTCAATAATGAAACATGGGAATGAGACTAGAGGTGCCAGCATGGATGGTTTGAGTAACGGGCAGGGACGGATCTACACTGTAAGACCGAAGGGAATGGGGTGTGCCCCATCCCTTTTTGAGCCTTTCACGCCCCTTCACGCCATAATATGCCCCATCCCACCACCCCCAAGGGCGTGCTTAGCCCTTCCACGTTAAATATGGAACGTAGCAGTTGTGATGATTACTACTCCACCAACGTTCATATTTATTACCGTTCAAGTGTTTATTTATTTATTTTTTTTTTGTATTTAGTATATATGAAAAAAATAAAAATAAAAATTAAACTTAAACTTAATCTCACAAAGTAATGATAAAAACAATTTAAAATATAATTTATACAATAACTTCAGTTTCAAACCCATGTAATCGTGACCAGTGTTGTTACCACTTGTATCATTTGAATCGAGTGATGATGATTAAAAAGGGGGAAATACATCGAAAAAGAAAGAAAGGAAGAAAAAAAGAAAAAAAATTATTGAAGAAACTTACAGATAAGTTATATATGGGATGTGCTAGAAGAATGGAGAAGATGAGCCCAGGATAAGTATTGGTTGGTGGGTGGGTGTCTATATGAAGTACATAAGTCGGTGTAATTTTAGATAGTGTTATATGCAGATAAAGTTGTAAGGATTGCATTAAAATAGGTAAAAATAAAAAAAAAACAAATATAAATAAAGTCATTTTAATTTCCATATTTAGTTAGCTTAAAAAAAAACAATATATATATATAAAGTCATTTTAATTTCCATATTTATATATATAAAGTCAAAAAAAATAAAAAAATAAACAAAACCCAAAAAAAAAAAAACAACGTAAAAAAATATTAAAAAAAAAACACAAAAAACAAAAAGTGGGGCTTTCTAGGACATTCCCCCACTCCCATATAAAGTTGGGAAAGCCCTTTGCCATCTCATCTGCCACATGGCACGAGATGCCCCTGTAGAAGGCTTTCCCCACTCCCATTAGTCTAAGGGACTCGCTTCCAAATGGCCACATGGAAAGCATTAAATTGTTGGAGCTCTTTGTAAAGATGTTTTGGCTCTTTTGAACCTATGCTTGTGTGTGTGGGAGTGGAGGTGAGGTGGGGGCCCTTCATATTTCACATTAATCAATAGTAGCAAACACTAATATCGGCCTATATATGGTGGATGGATTTAAAAGAAAGTTTTCAATTGATTTTGTTTATTATAATGACTAGATTCGGCGGATGTTTGTGCAATACGGCAGCGATATTGGTAGCGGCGGCGTTGGTAGTGGCGGTGTGGTGGTGACGGTGGCGAGTTATTTTAGGAGTTAAAAGGTAGATGTTGTAAATTAATTTCATTAAGGATATTATAGATATCAAGTTGAGATATTTAAAACAATGAATAAAGATGAAGGACATTTTAGGTATATCAAATCATCTTTTAAAAAAAAGTGGAAATGAAATGTTTTATATAGTAGTATATATTTAAGACTTATGTAATAATATTATATTTTTGTATTTGTATGTATGTGGAATATATTCAAAAGGAAATGATAAATCCTACTAAAAATGAACCAAAAACTCCTTTTAAAACCACACAATAACATGTGGATTTCACTAAATATTTTTCCTAATCTTATCCCTTGATTTTTACACATGTCATTATCTTATGATTAAGAAAAATTTTAGGCTACTTTTTAGGAGAATTTATCATTTCCCATAGTCAAAACATCTAATCTATACTACATTATAAATCAAATGGATGGCGTCTTAATTTTTAAAAAATTTAAACATTTTCTTATTTATCATATCATTTAATATTTGTATTATTTATATTTTAATTGATTATATATTATTTTAATATTAATTTACATAATCAATTTAAATATTCTAACAATAATAACAAACACATTTTTTATATACCGTATGTTATGAACTCTAGAACCTGCAGGCGAAGCCGGTGGCCGACCACCATCGCCTTTTGATGCATGTACTGAATTAAGTTTACGAATTTCATATAAACTATAATTTAAATATTTTGAAAAATTATTCACCACCGCGCATTGCGCGAGTACATTTCTAGTATGTTGTTATTTACGGGGCCTCCTATCTCCACTTTCTTTTTCCTAAATACACCTCTCAAGGTACAAATTTTTTATGCAGGTTATTGACAGCCCTTAGAAAAATCCTAAATAAAATACTACTAGGAATACACTTTTAAGAAATAATATCTTTTTCATTTTAACTAAACAAAAAGTAAATAAATTGTAATGTGTATCTTCTTTTTAGTTATACTGATTTTTAGAATTATAATGTTTCGTTAAGTAAAAGTTAATTTTAAGCCTGACTTATAATATGTAAGCCACATTAATATAACAATTCAATATGTGGTCATATATTATATATAAAGTTAAGTTAATTCATAGTTTTAAAATGTATTCTTCAAAATATAAACCTCCAAATAATATTTAAAACACATATTGTATATTGAATGTGTAAATTTATTAGAGATGAGGTTAAAATAAAAATTTATAATTAATAATCAATTTAAATAAAGGTTTAAAAAAAATAATGAGGTGGAAAAAATAACTATTGAGTAAAGTTAAAATTGTTAGGGGATGATGATGTGAATAAGTGATAACAATTTACATGTATAGCGCAATTGATTGAAATGAGACAAACTTCTTTATTTTTATTATTCATTTTTTTAATGGCTTCACTTTAATATTTGTAAAATTATTGTACATTCCAAATGTAAAAGCCTACATTGAAAAAAGATAAATTGGGCAACCTTTTAATCCCCGGTATCAAAGGTATCTGTCAATCCCACCCACAAGGGATGGATGTCTGTAAATCACCTAACCACACATTGTCAACAAGCCGGGAAAAAATTCGGCGGCACATGAACTATGCTTAATCGTTCTCAAAGCCTACGTTGTGAAGCTACATATACCGTTCTTTGGAATCCACAATTGGATGAAGTGGCATCATAGACGACTGGAGGAAGATGCCACGTGTACAATCTTGGTACAATGAAGAAGAAAATATCGTATTCTCTTTTCAACTTTTTAGAGACTATGAAAATTTACGTGCGAATGATTTGCAAAAACAAAACTGCGCATAATGAAGTGGACCATACAAGTGATTCATTAAGTTTTGACACATTTATTATATGTTGACGTTAAAATAAGTTTAAAGTGTCAATATCTCAATTACCAGATCGACATTTCTTATTTAGCATTTTGCGACCCTCCACTATGATACATATTTGTGCCTCAATACACATGTCGAGCACAAAAATAGAATGAATAGCAACCCATACACTTGTTGACTTCATACTAATAATTGTTGATGAACATTTAGTAATCTTGGCCAATTGCCCAATTGGGATTCCCATTATGTAAAAGTGTCCAGACTAAAACATTTTGCTTGCTTATAAACTTCTAAATGGTAATCAATTAAGCTTCTTTTTTCTTATCCCTTACAATTAATATGATAACTAGTGTCCAATATGATGCATTTAATAAAGTTCATATTTGTTAAGTAATAAAAAAAAAATACATTTAATGTTCATTAACTTAATACGATATTTAATTTGTTTCACATTTAATGCATGAGGTGAATCATGCATAAGCATAAAAAAAAATCATTTAAAGCTCCTTTAAAGGTGCCAATTCCATCTAGGCAGATTGGTCATATGGTGCTTTTTAGAGGGTTTCTTTCTGTGGAAGTTGTAGGTTCTACACTTCTACCCCCATGGCGCATATTTTTTTGATGAATTACTAACTTATCTAAGGAACAACTAACATTTGTTGTTTAAAAAAAAAAAAAAAAAACTCCTTTAAAGGTCTTAAATCCAAGATTTTAAGATAAAACTTGTGTTTTTCGATTCTTTAGAAAGTTTCATAAAAATCTTGTTTATTGTTGATTAAATTTGTTCCTAAAGAAACAAAATAAATAAATGGAACACAATTATAAAGTTTTTCGCTTTTACGTAACGATTAGTTTATTATTAACCTTCAAAGGACCTGGATTTAATATTTATCTGAAAAAATGAGTGATGATATTTTTCCTATATAAACTCTACAAAAAAAGAAAAAAAAATGATTCAGAAAATAATTTTGTTGCATAGCATTTTATGTGTGGGGGTTCGCATGAATTTGACCCAAATATGTTGGGTCGGAACACTTGAACGTGATCCAAGGACGATGGGTCGGAATTGAATCATAGAACAATCAACAATAGGATCATGTCATGTCTTAGCATGTTGTCATCTTTGGTTGTCGTTTAAGGAATACAAATACTACATTTTAGCTTCCAAAATTACTTCGTAACAGTTTTAATTCTTGAGTATATAAAAGAAAGAGAAAATAACATTATTAGTACCCATATTTTTATAAAAGTATATTAATTTAGCCAGTTTTTTTGGATTTTCACAAAATACCCAACAAAATTGCAATAAAAGAAGAAAATCGCAATGAGATAGTAAAAATCGCAATAAGATATCGTAAAATCGTAACGAGAATGACAAAATCGCAATGAGATATAGGAAAATCGCAAAGAGAATCTAAAATCGCAATAAGATTTATAAAATCGCAATTTCTTGTTGCGATTTTCAAATTAGTTCTCGTTGCGATTTTCAATTTCTCTTTGCGATTTTCAATTTATCATTGCGATTTTTAATTTCTCATTGCGATTTCAATTTCTCGTTGCGATTTTTAATTTCTTGTTGCAATTTTATACTATCTTATTGCGATTTTACAATATCTTATTGCGATTTTTAATATCTTATTGAGATTTTTATTATCTTATGACGATTTTTAAAATCTCATTGCGATTTTCCCTTTTTATTGCGATTTTGTTAAGTATTTTGTGAAAATCCAAAAAAACTTAGCTAAACTGATATACTTTTATAAAAATTTGGGTACTCGTGATATTTTCTCTAAAATAAATGGATAAACGGTTGAGGTTTACACTGTTTAAGTTACCTGTGAAAAACGATTATTTGACTCAAATGTACACGATCTAATTGGGTTATTTATGTGATCATTTCCTAACATTTTCTAACCATCCCAAGATGTTTATGTATGATATTCGAACTTGAAAACTCTTGTAAAGACATCCGAACGCCTAACCACTACACCATATTGATGGTGAATTTAAGTTATATAAACGACCTCCCAACATTAATCCACAATTCACACAATGTAATCAAATGAATACAATACAAACTTTAATGGACCCTAAACTCATCTTATATTCTATACACCATCTGACATTGTTAACCTTGTTAAACCCCTGTTAATACTCTATTTTATTTTATTTTGAACGATGAGTTAGTTGTTAATGCTCTACTTAACACTATCCACTGATTATTTGTTGTTGAGTGGTGGTGGTGGTGGACATAATTAAAGATGAAAGGTAAGAGCCAAAAGGTTAGCTTCAAGGGTCGGACAACCTGCAATGATATCATTAGGGCCGGTGATTGGATGGTGCCAACCTGTGTAGGTGTGCAAGAACCAAAAAATAAAGTAGCTTCCATTTTGTATGTGTAGTTCAAATACTTGTATGATTTCAGTTTGTGATGACTAAACGACAAAACATTTGGTTCTTATTTTTCTTTTCTATGTTAGGGGGGACGGAGTCAGAGCGGGATCTCGGCGGCTTGCCCCAGCCTGCTGAGGAACACCGTCGCCACATAGGAGGGCTGCCAGCGGGTTGATGTTGGAAGGGTTGAAAGCCCTAGCAAACAAACTAATAACAAAACAAAAAATCTAGAAGTAGGTTCCCGATTCCCGAAGGTTTGTTCTCCCCTTTGGCCATAGAACGCGGCAAGGAAATAGGTTTTTTTTTTCATTCGGGATGTAGCAGGCCGGGTCTTCATGGTCTCTTTGCTGACACCAATAGGCTCGTCCGTAACGGGCTGCTTTTCATCTCGGGGTGGTTCTGTTACCTAGCTAGTATCACATAACATGTCAAATCTTCGAGGCAGTGAATAAAAATTAATTATCATGCTGCATGATTATTATCCTTTCGGATTCTAATGAAGTAATAAGCACTGGTCCAGTATCGATGTTACTATATTGGGTTACTATATTGGGCCTTTTGTTCAAGTTTGGGCTACTAAACTGGCCATGCCGCCATGCTAAGATTTTATAATGTATGCCTTGTGACCTTGTCTAATTAATATAACTTCAAAACGATGTTTATAATTAATATAGCCCAAAATATTGAACTAATTGAATCAATTAATGCATCGCAGATTAGTATACCCTTAACCTTTTCACATGAACAGATGAATTGAACTATTTATCATGATTGAAGCATCTCATTTAAACATTCCTTCAAAAACGTTCACACTTTTTAAGCGGCATACATAAGTGCATAACTCAAACAACTATATATTGTTGTGCATTTTGGGCTTTTTTGTAATTATTTTCGCTACTTTTTTAGGGAGATTTCTTTTTTTTCACAAATAGGTTGGTTGGGATTGGGCTTTTCGTTGGATCTCTCAACTCACCTATTCATAAACTCAAAACAAAACAGATAACTTGAAAAAAGATATTTTTCTAATTTTAGTTAAATCACTTGGCCCTTCCCAATCCTTATTTTCTCAATCATTTTCTTCCTGTGGCAAAGGTTTTTTTTTGGAGGTATTTTCTAGAGAAAGAGTTTTACATTTTTTTTTTAGAAAAAGAGAGAGATGAGGAAAGAGGTGGGTAAGATTGGTGGGAACATGGGCTTTTTTTAAGTTAATAATAAGGGCACAAGGAGTCATGTGGTGCATTATTTCAACCTTTCCAAATTCCACCAATCACATCTCTTCAACTCATTTTATCCTTTCAAGCCTCCCAACTTATTTCTTAGGCATTCATCACTTTCTCAACCCTCCCAATTTTTTTAATTTTTTTTTCATTTAATTTAATCAAACATTTATAATAAAAACTTAACATTTCATTAAAATAAACTAAACATTACATAAACATAAATATAACTATTTATTTTATAAAAATATAATAATAACTAAACTTACTAAAATAATAACTGTTAATATAAGTAAAAATATAACTATTACATTACTAATAAAAATTAAAACATTACTAACATAATAGCTAAACTAAAGAGAGAACAATTATAAAAATAAATTTTTAAAGGTATTTCTTAAATATATAGGGAAAGTCTAGGGTTAAAATTGTAAAATTAAAAATGGCAAGTTGGTTTTGTATGTTTCATCTTCTTCGTCGGTTACCTGCAACTACTATATCTATATACCAATAGTGTAATTTTTTTTTTAATCTATATACACAGATATATATATATATATATCCGTTGCCCACCATATATGACCGTTCAATGGTCTTATGCTTCAAACCAGCCTCACAACCCGCGCTGCTTGCCCAACCAGCCCAACCCCAGCCCGCGCCCAACCAGCCCTGTCGGCGCCGGTGTTTTCCTGCGGGTTGGCTGAACCCGTTCTGAACCCGTGCTGACTCCGTGAGCTCTAAATCAAATTCTCTTTCTTTTTTCATTTTTTTTTTTTTTTTGAACTTCAAGTTTGATCATTGACTGGTTCCCATCCAATCATCTTTTAGTTGATATCGTTGTCAACATTTAAGTATATTTAATGACATTGTGAACCAAGCAAATATCATAAATGGATGTTTAAATTTTGAGTCCTTAATAAGTCGATAATCCTGCATAATAACACCTATGAGATATTGAAGTCGCAAATTCGTAACAGATAACAGAGTGTAGATCGATTACAAAAGACTAACCCCTAAACTTAATTTGTCACGTTTTTTTGTTTTTGGTTTAATGACTTCTTAATTTTGATCACATATCTGGAGTTTCTTAAGAATATGGTCCCCATTTGGTCAATTCTGATAAATGGGCTTTTAATTAAGGTTCACGTGACATTAATTTTAAGAAATAATTTTCTTTGACTTTTAAGAAGATTACTCGTGTACGTACACCACACAAATTATTGGTACTACATCATAAACATAATTTGCGTTATTGTTCATAAAGTTAAAAACCTGGAAAGGTTCACTTCATACATCATTTTCTTAAATATGTTTCAATACCATATATTTTGAACAACTAATGTGTTTTACATGTGAACATTAACGATGCACAATCCAATTATGAGGGATGATGATACATAGATAATCTTATTCGTAGCTATAATTAAAAAGACTGATTTCAAATAATGTATTTTACATACCTCAAATGAAATAGTTCCCCCCATTACCCTTTTCATACCTCAAATGAAATAATGTAATTTTATTTTTGAAAAGGGATTCCTAATTCCACCTATATTTTCCTAAATACACTCCTCGATGTACAATAAATTATGCATAATGTATAACTGTTTATTGTACAGTGAGCTGTGTATTTAAGAAAAAAGAAAGAGAAAATAGATACCCATTTTTGAAAATGGAAAGATAAAAAGAAAGGATATTATTCATGTCGTCATTCATAACATTCGATAATTGTAGTTTGTTATTCATAAGTAATTATCATTGCCTGCTGGAAAAGAAAAAGAAAATATGTGGTCACTACACATCAACAAACTAGTGTACTATAACAGTCTTACAGATTGTGTTCTCCATAACTTTTGGATCAAAAGGATATAAGGAGAGGTGATATCATCGGACTATGTTACTTTTACCATATTTTTACCTTATGTGCTTATATTCTTCTTTATATTTCTTAATTTTGTTTCTTTCTTCGTTTTGATGCCATCCAATTATAATCCTTCGTTTTGGTCACCCTTACCTACATTAGGGGTGTTATTCGGTCGAGTTAATCGGATTCCGGGTTATTTGGGTCGGATTATTTGAGTTTTAAAAATTATAACTTAACCCGTAACCCAAACCTAATAAGAATTCGGGTTATTTGAGTTGGGTCGGGTTTCGGGTCTCCAAATTTAACCCAAATAAAACTAATACTTCACAATTAGGACCAATATGACCTAAACCCATTCGGGTCCGGTCGGATTATTTGGATACGAGTATTTTTGACACCCTTTTCGTACATCATTGAAGGCCTTCACTGATAGCATCACCACCGATCCATCACCTACACCCTTTAACCTTTCAAACCACCACCCGCACCCCACCCCCGGCAGTCATCGATTCCACCACAAACCTGTTACGGATAATCTAAGGTAATTTTAATAATGAGTTATTGACCTTGATTTCTTAAATAAAAAACAACCAAACCCAACTGAAACGGCACTCTTTGCATTCGTAGATGCACGAGTGGCCTTGTTTTGAATAAATAAATCATCCAACAATCGTAATTATTTTTAAAAGATACTGTAAACAAAAGTAAAGTCAGAAATTAGACAAAAAGTTATTGGATTACTAGTTTGATATTTTATTATTATTATTATTATTATTTTTAACAGCAAATCTTACACTACTCCTATTTTATTTTAATATACACCAAACCCTATTGTTAAGGTTTGAACTTTGATCTTCTCTCCAAAAGATCAAAGCCTCTACCAGATGGGCTAATCCTATATTGACATTATTAGTTTGATATGGGGCGGCAAAAATCTGATAAAATATTATTCTACTAAAGGAAACCTTTTTAATTTTATTCCGATTGTAACATCTTTGTACAAGAGGCTTAGTCAACTCCTATAGTTTACTTTAGCATTATAATAAAAGTGCTAATTTCGGGTTTAAATGGTTAATTTATATTACTTTTAGTCTTTTACCATACTAATAATATGATGCCGCAAAATACAACACAGTTAGTGTGTATGTTATGTTAAACAACTAACCCTTAATCTTAACTAATATATGATTCATTTTTTTAAACCCGTTTGTAAATTAAACCTAAATAAGTAACATATATATATACTAGGTTATTCCCCGTGCGTTGCACGAACTGACATTATTTTCTAACAAATAACTCAACAAAAGCTCAATGTATAAAAAACTTTTTAGCAAA
>JAOEHQ010003698.1:0-18409 GCA_025447715.1 Asclepias incarnata
GAGATGTCGAAGCTAAGGAAGGGCTATGTGGCATTGCTATGATGGCTTCTTATCCAACTGCTTGATAGTTGATATATGCCCGAGGCAGGCTTATGATGCCGAATCTACGTAAAATCAAGTCCGTCTGGGCGTTATCTTGTGGATATTTCTTCTTTTCTGTCATGAAAGTTCAGTAAATTTGTATATAAATTAATGGTCAAGACCTTTACTAAAGAAAGAAAATTTGGTACTTACAAAAATGGTGCTTATTAACAACTTTTTGATTGCAGTATCTAAACATTTTAACCTCAATATCCATGAAACTGGAGTGTAAAAAAAAATTAAAAAATCTACTGTATATGTAAATTATTTGTTTGTAGTATGCCGTTCACCATAAGAGTACGTTCCATCCAAATGACCAACATATGTAAATTATTTTGGGCTCAATCATATCTATTTTCCAACTTCCTTTTTTTTTCTCTCTTTAATTTCAGTTACGATTGTTCTTGTGAAAGACTATCAAGGAAATTCTGCAAGATGTGAAAATGCTAAAAAGGTGGATATAATGCAGCAGACTACCTCCTATATAGAAACTGTTGAAACTCGAGGTCGAGTTGAGCTTTAACTCCAGCCCCATTGATTTATGAACAATGCACTTTACCTCTGAAAGCTCTTGTGTCTTTCTGGGTGTGATAAAACTTTCAAAAGCTTATATGCACTTGTAAGAATGCTCTTCCAAACACAAATGTCATGAATTCAAACCCTGGTAGGATTACTTTTGCGTGGACGTCTATTTTATATGGACCCGGATTTAGAGCCAATTTTTAATAAGCTATCAATTTCATGTCTCGGGAAGTTCAAGACCAGGACATCGCAATGCCTAAAAATGAAGCATTCGTCAAAAACATTACAGGAGATAATAATTACAATAAATAGCAACTTAAAGAACCTGAGACATCATGTAGGTAATTCTTTGATTGATGATATTCTCAACTGTGCATATAAAACACTCAAAAAGATCCATGACAACTGGAGCATAATACCACTGATGAACAAATTGTTCACACAAAAAGCAGCTATAACAAATTATAAAAAAAAAAAAAGAAGTAAAAATCAGAATATATCGATTCCAAAGTAACTTCATCAGATTAGAAAATTCCTAGTAACACAGTGACCAAGTTAGCACACAACCACCAAAGTCATGGATACTTCACCCATAACAAATACATGAAAAATGGTTGGTAAATATAGTCGCCAGGAACAAAAAGATTGTAGAAGAAGCATCTAACCCTATTCCAAATATACATGGGTTCTGGCAATTCAATATAGTTGGAGTCCATATAATTTCAATAGTTTTATTGTTAAAGCAAATAAGAGAAGATATTAAAAAGGCCCAAGGTGTAGCCAAGTAAAGCACATAAAGACTTGCTGCAAACTGATAGAGGTCATAAACTAACTTATCGGTTTAACAAAAGTCCAACTGTCAGGTCCATTGAGTTAGACCCAAATGTTAAAGTTGTATCACAGCCATCGTGCCAAAGTTAGCCACACCCTTTGTATCTATAGGTTCCATTGTCCTTGCCCTTTCACCATGTTGCACCATCCTAAATGGAACCAGTATTTTAACTTGACAGCATAAACCATCTGCTATTTCAAGATCCACTTTCTATAGTTCCAAACACTGCCGCTATCTCAGTTCAATATGGACATAGAAGATACTACCCCTAGTCTCTACCAAGCAATACCCTATAATATTTGTTAAGTTCCCATACCATCAAAAGAACTTCAACGAATACCTTATCAATAGTGAGAAGACAAAGAGGCTTGAATAAGCTATACCTAAAACCAAAAGTAATCATAGTCATAAGCTGAATGATTAACTATACAAGTAAACTACAGAATATAATCTACATTAGGCAGCCCATTCAAAAACTTGAATGTTTGTCCAACCCGTTTATGTGAATAATCATCCAATTATTTAGAGTCAAAATAACCAGTTTAGGATTAACAAGTAAAGATTAAAAGCAAGGAAACTAATTATAGAGATAACGGAAAACTTACTTAAAGTATATTTAGCTTTAAGCGACACATTTTTTGATAAATGGATTCTGATTCTTCAAATTGCAAAAGTCACTTTGATAACGCACATCCAAACACCCCTAAAATCTTCCATAAAGTGAGCAAGTATAGAAATTTATATAGTTATAACTCAAATGATCTCCAATATTTCTAAACAATAAACAAATTCAAACCGTTTGAACATCTAAGACATATCATTGATCATTTAACAATAAACAACACATAAAGTTACCCCACAAACAAGTATAGAATTAAGCTCATTATCAAGATATCTTGAATTCTAACATAGATCACAGGTACGAGATCAAAGATCGCCCTTCGATTTTCAAGGCGCTTTCGGATCAGTTCCATGTTGCCAAACATAAACAAGCTCGTCCCAACCAGTACTCGCCAACAACCCTTCAACAAGCACACTCATATCAACACCGACCGCAAACTCCGTATGATGATCATACCTCCCAATCAACGAATCCTCCACCATATAATCCCACAAACAAACAGTCATATCATACGAACACGACACAAGCACACTTCCCCTATGTGGAGAAAACTTAACTTTCCTAACAGCATACCCATGTCCATTCAAAACCGCAACAGGAACCCGATAATTCCTAACATCCCAAATCTTAATAGACTTATCAACAGAAGAAGTAGCAATAATAGCATCATCATATTTATTCCAATCACAAGACAATATCTCGAATTCGTGAGCTGGGAGAATCATAGTAGACCCCGGCTCACGAACATCCCATATTCGTGCAGTACAATCCCCAGACGCGGATGCAAAAACATCTGCGTGACGGGGATTCCACGCGGCGGAATAAACACAATAAGCATGTTCTTTAAAAGTACGAACCGAAGTCGGTCTGTCAATAGTCCAAAGCTTAATAGTATCATCCCATGAAGACGAAATAAAAGAATCACGCCGAACAGCGTTATAGTCCACAGAGTGGGTTTCACGGGTGTGTTCGGAGAGTGACCGGACGGGATTTGAAGTGGGTGGTAAGGAAAGATCGTAAAGTTTGACTGACCCGTCAGCAACGGCGGCGATTAAGAGAGAATCATGAGATTCCGACCAAGAAACATCGTAGACGCCGTCGGCGGTGTCGAAGGCGGCGATTTCGGAGATGGGTCCGGCGGGGGAAAGGTCAATGACGTGGAGACGACCGTTGCCGAGGATTCCGAAGTTTTGGGAAGTGGCGACGGCGAGACGTTGTTCGTAAAAAGGGCTGAATTTGACGGCGTAGCCGTTAAATGGGGTTTTGAACGCCGGCATAGTTTTCAGTCTGGGGTTCCGGTGAGTGGTTTGGTTTTGTTGGAATTTGTGTTACTTTGTTTATCTGGTACATGGATTAAGACCAAAATGGAATATTTTTATGGGCTTAACATATATGATGCTAGAAGCAGTTTCATATATGCTTCCCTCCTCACAGATTTTAAATTTTTTTTTTTTATAAATTCAACATGTTAATTTTTTTTTTTTATAAATTCAACATGTGATGAAATGATTTTGAGGATATATGCTTCCCCCCTCACAGATTTTTAAATATTTTTTTTTTATAAATTCAACATGTGATGAAATGATTGTGAGGGGAAGTACAGCATATATGTTTTCCCCTTTTTTTTTAAACTTTTTTAGCAACTAAAGTAGTAGTGTTTTACTAAATTGTTGGGATTTCCAAGGTAGCCAAGACTGTTCGAATGTCGTCGTAGGCTCGAATCTCACTGTATAAATATATTGGAAAAGCCAGGGAAACATTCTAATAAACAGCCACGGAAACAACCGTGTACATCATAGTCAAAGACTCGACTTTCCTTTAGTAATTTAAACAAAATACCTCCCCAATTGCAAAGGTTTTTTCAGAATTGTCCATTTTGCAACATAAATATCAAATGCTTTGGTTAAGGACTGTCACCCAATCTCACTACATGTCCGTCAAGATCATGGTAGAGAGATTTCCACTTTTGGTACGCCACAATGATGCAGGTACAAATTACTCATTGGGTGTGTTAAAAAGTTGAAAACTTTTCAAGTAGGATTCATTGTTATCCTTAGAAGGTCTTTCCCACGAACTCTATTTGCTCTTGTGTAAATGGCATAAAGTTATCGATAGATGATTTAGCATTTATAATCGATAATTGGTTTGTATAGCTATATTTGTCCTGGACTTTCAAATAGAACTAGCTGATCAAAGAAAACGATTAGCTACGGCTAGCAAAATGGAAAAAAGAAGCACAAGTCATTTTTGTAACTATGATGTTTCTATTTACAGAATGTTTCTATCTGATTTGGATAATTGAAGGTCTTTCAAGTTTACATTTATTCATTTGGATGTCATCTTTGGGTAATAAAGTAGTTCAAATGATCTTTATGGAAAAAGTATTGTATTCTGACTGATCAAAGTTCAATGTGTTTCACTTTAGAATCCTTCTTCAGTCGTTTTGTTCATGTCCAAAAGCCACCTGAAGGAGAGCAATCTGAAATATATTAAATGATCAAATTCTAACAAATTAGGAGTTTCCACGCGCAAATTGATGGAATGATAAATTTTATTGGTTCTTCAATGTTTATATCCCGGAATAGAAGATGATGACATGATGATTTAAATAAGAACTGCGTTTAAGAAATAAGTACCTATAATTGTTGCAAACAAAAGGGGATCCATATGTGTTCTACAGAGTCTTGAAACCTAAGTCAGATGTTAATCTCAAACCTGCACAGTATATGCAAGTTAAGACTCCATACAACACTTCAAAAAACAAAATAAAAACCGCCATTATATGAATGATCATGAAAAGCTTGATGTTTAACATGGAAATCGTAATCTTTTCACAAAGTCAGGACTTTTTACTTACCTGAAAATTTTATATCAGCATCTCACAGCTCATTAAGCGTGACAAGATTTCTTCACAGTTTGGTCTTTGATCTGGTTCCGCCCAACAATCTGAAATAAAACAAATGAGATAAAATACAAATCCTGTGGTAAACACGTTCAAGATCACATGTTACAGACAAACACTTTACTCCTATTTTTAAAAAATCCAACAAACTGATATACATTCAACTAGTTTGGATTTTTTGAGGATTTGAAATATGTCAAATTAAAGAGTCATGGAAAACATTTATTAGAAACATTTTGTATCTTCATACGTAGTGAATACCTGCAATTAGATTTCCCAAGGGACCTTCAGGAATTTCAAGTCGGGTATTATCATGACCAACTGCACGAACCACCTGTAACAAATACACATCAGAACCATCAATGTCAAAGATATCCCTCATTTTAGATTCTTTTGCGGACCAGCATGTAGTTTTTTGACGAATCGGGTTGCGCCGACCTGTAAAGACTTTTCTAATCCAGTTATGATTTTATAAATAATTAATGTGTTAAACATGATTACAAATATTATATCAAGACAATAATCTTCTAAAATTTTTAAATGAAGCAATTTAAGAGGTTTATTCAGTTAAATACACTTCCGATAACTTTCAAAAATGTTTGAACCGTTGGAGATAAAACATAACCCAAATAGAGTTATCTGCACGTCAATGCATCAAGAATCAAAATTGCAGACTCTAATTCATTGAATCAAAGTTAAGTAAATACACTTACTTGGGCTGATGGGATGCCTTCCCATGGCCTATGAAGAGTGCATAGTTCCCAAATTATGACCCCGAGGCTGAAAATATCACATTTCTCTGTAAAGGGTTCATTGCGAATGAGTTCAGGTGCCATCCACTCTGGAGTCCCTGCAGACGAACAATCTCTCATGTGCTCGGTGGTTAGTACTCTTGACAGCCCAAAATCACAGATCTTCACTATCCAATGCTTATTCACTAGACAATTAGCGCTTTTCAAATCACGATGCACTATTTTCATTCGATGCATACACATAAGACCCCTATATGCAAGCAGAAAACGGTATTGGGTTATATACTAATATAGTTTCCCGGTGTCAACAATAATGGAAGTATTCAATTACCTGCATATATCACAGAGCATCTTTAGTCTCCTTCTCCAGCTGATTCTTTTTTTAAGCCCACTAACATGAACCAGGTAATACATTGAACCCATGTCCATAAATTCAGTTATTAACGAAAAATGAGGAGGCGTTGTGCAAGCACCAAGAAATAAAATAACTGCATGAGAAGGCAGAAGAGCTTAGAGGAATAGTGGTCATTAATTGAAGAAAACAAAAAAATGGGAGTCAAATTCCTCAAAAGTTTTTGCAGAAGAGTTTTTGTGTCAAATTCAACTATTATGTTAAATATAATATGCTGAAACAAGATTGTATCTAAATTTAGGAAGTGTAATACCATTTGGGTGGCGAAGACGACTGCAAAAAGAATAAAAAAAGGATAATCAGCAAGAGAACAAAGACAAACTTTCAACCACAAACTTTTATTTCAAGAAACCAACTTTCTTTACTGACAGCCCTTCTGGCTGTCACTAATAACTTAAACAACAAACTTTCAAAAATTCCGATTTAGGTTAATCTTTAACCTTAACAGCACGTAACCGGTTTCTCAGTAGCACATAAAAAGAAAACTAAACATGGTCAAAGATACCCACATGTCCGCTGCCACGTTATCATTGTTTACCTCGTAAGAACATTGTCTGGAAATTTTATTAAAAGTTTCTTACAGGAAAGTAAAAGATGGTAACTTGAAATAGAGATTAGATCATAGTTGGTACCTTTTCTAGGCAATACACAGTGAAAAGTTACCTTAGGATGGATATCTCGTTACAAAAATCTTCGATATTCTCAGCAGATACTTCTTGTTCAAGTAAGACTTTGATTGCAACCTCTATTCCGTTCCAAGTGCCTCGGAAAACTTCCCCGAAAAATCCTGCAAGATATTTCACCAATTTAGAAGGGAAAAAAAGAAAGGGAAATATATATATATATATATATATCAGAAGTCGAAGTAAAAGGTAAATGGTGGTGATGATGACGATGAGAAATAGAGATGCATACCAATGCCAACTCGTGATCCAACGGTTAGTTCAGAAAAATCAATATTCCATTCATGGTAGGGGAACCATGGTTCATTCCCAAAGGAGGACGATTCAAGCCACTTATTCCATGTTGTGATCACATCAAAATTTCCTTCTAAAATTTCTGTTTCATTCGTCTCAGAACCATGAATATGAGTCCTATATTTATGAGGGGATGAAGGTAGAGAGATGGCCTTTGGACAACTCGCTTGCCTCCTATGGAAATGTGAACCATGTGACTGTAATTATTTTATACCACAAACCATCAAACAGATGAAACATGTAGACGTTAATACATCAATGTGAGGGACGGAAATGTAGAAAAGATACATACATTATCCTGACGATCTGGACTAGTGCCATGTTCATCAACCAGTTCCCTTGGAGGATGATTTCTCTTCAAAGTGTCATTCATTGCTCGCACAACTCTACAATTAATTACCTCTGTTTTGAAACTGCATATTTTATTCATTTTTTAGAAGAACATACTTTAACTAGTCTAATATACCTTACAATGTCATCACCAATTTCTGGGATCGTGGTAGCACTGCTCCGACGTCTTCTTCTACGACTTCCTACAGGTGATGCCCCCGCTGACCTGGAATTACTCCCCAGAAACCGATAAACAAAAACTTTAATAGAAACATGAATGTTGACATTTTGGAACTAGATATATAAAAATAATACGTATTAGAACCTTGATACTGTCATCTCACTTCCAGAATCTCTAGGAGAATCCCTGTGGGCGCCAAGAATGGATCTTCCATGCCCTCGGAATAAATAGTGCTCTGGACTGAAAGCAGAAAATTATATATAAAATAACACATATTATAAAATATATAGAATCGGTTTGAAATAAATAAAAGACCAGGAGAGAGACAAAACCTTGAACTGGGAGTGCTTGTTTCCGTAAGTGCAGCCTTGTTACGCCCCCATGTTGCATTTGTTGCGTTAGGTTCACCAGGTAATAAGCTGTACAATAAAGTAAAGTAATAACTGTTACAGATAATTCTACAGATTAAAGAACCCATAGAATCACAAAAATAGAAGTAATACACATATTTTTTTTCTTTAATTAACTTTCTATTTTGTTACCATTCATCTGAATTTTCAGCAGGACCATGCACAGGGCTGTTTGGTTCAATTGGCGAATCACATGAATCATTCTCTCCAGAATCACCTTGACCAATAACATACACATGAGACATGTATACTGCCTTTGTTGAAAAGGGTACCAAATGTCCAGGATACCTCACTATATCAACCAATAATTCAGTAGAATTTAAATCAACTATAACAGACACATGTCTATGCGAATCAGTTCGCTCCAGTTCTCCTTCTTTTGGTAGACCCTGAAGACAAGAAAAACATGGTAAAAATGAAGAGATAAGCATATAAATAAACTAAATAATGAATAGAAAAGAAACGAAATGAAAAGGGAAACTTATTAACCTACCACCATAAGCCTACAGTCAAGACCAACGGTATCTGCTAGAACTTTGAAAAGAATAGCACGGGGATGACAAAAACCATGCTTTATTTGACCTAACATCTGAATACCCTGATTATGTACATTGTAAACTTCCTCCCATGTCCCTTTGGCATAATTTAACTCGACGTTTGGAAGTTTATAGAAATCACAAACCTAGAAATAAAGCAGTTAAAAAAACTTATCAAGATGGCAGTCCAAATAGTAAAAATCGTAAATGGGATAATGAACAGAAGGTAGCATAACGCACCAATCCGCCTATCTTTTTAATTACTGCGGCTGGATTAGAAGTCAATCCTTTAGCCAAAGTCAAAGCCAGTTGCTGTAACATTGACACTTTTTTATCTTTATGCATGTCAACAACGATAACATTAAGTTTATACCCTTCTAACTCTAAGGCATGGAGCTCTTCAAGGGACGGAATCAAGTCAAATTTCTCTTTAAGTCTTCTTTCCTACATAATATATGCATCATAACTTTAGGCACTAAACATCCACTTCAGATTAAAAAGATCTTAGAATGAGGTTAGCATGACTTACAGGTAAAATAGAATAGAAACCACTGGGAATTGGCTCATCAAGATTTCCAGTAGACCAAAGGATTTTTGCCACTCTCTGTGCTGTGGAATCCCCGAGCTGAAGTTCACTATGCATTCTTTTAAATTTGAAAGACCCTTCTGGAGAGACCAAAGAAACGTTTTGATTTTTCCCTGTGATGTCCCGTGTAGCATTTGGAGGCGGTGATTCGGTTTGAGCAACATCTGTTTGTGTTTCATCCATCTCCTTGGTATTTCAAAACATAAGATCATCTTGCCCCACTTCTTAGCCCATAAATTAATGAAGTCCACAACTTGAACTCCTTTTTTTAAATTAAATTCATCACACACTTAGACTTTCTTGAATGAAGAGATCATATCAACTGCAAATATCCACAAGTCAAAAACAGGCTAACAATTCATAAAAGGGAATTACAATCCATCAAGCGTTTAACGTACCAAAAAGGAATATTTACCAGTTATAAAGTCTTTTATCCAAAAACGTACCAAAAAGGATGTCAATAGAAATGATTCGGAAATACATACCAGAATCATTCATTCCTACTATTCATTTTATTAGCAAAATCCTTGTTTTTATAGTTGTTTACAATGATTATGGGTTTAGTATCCGCAATACAGTGAACTTCATTCAGACACCGATAAAGTATTGTACATCAAAAATAACCTCCCCAAAAAATAAGGTTATGTAACCACCACCATGGTGGCCTAGTGGTCAGGAGATTGACCTGATGTCCTCAGAAGAGGTCTCAGGTTAGAATCTCACTAGATAACATCTTGGGGGTAGCTACGGAAAGGTTCCGTGTACATCTGATTCAAAAGAGTCACCTTCCTAGTAAGAAAAACCTCATTTGTTTACCCGTTTATTTAATACTTTTCTGTATGTGGTTTTAACATACTAACCATAGTCCTAAAAACAAATGACATAATCACATAACCACTAGTAAGTTATTTATTAACTTATGAATTATGATGAGTCTAGCAATTATAAAAACACCTGGTATGCATTACCATACAAAACACCCATTAATAAACACAACCATAATACTTACATATATGAATCTAAATGGGATTCAACACGACGTCCACAAGATCATAATCTGAAAATCAAAACAAAATTAATGTCGGGGAAACCCATTGGTAATATACATACATACATACATACATACACACATATATGAATATAGGTAAAGGGTTGTATTACCTGGTGAGTATATGAATATACACACACACACATATATATATATAAACACAAAAGATGGAATATAAACACAAAGATATATATAAATATATATATATATATATAAAAACAAAGATGGAATCAATGTACCAGAGTATTAAATCTAGGATGACATAATTACATAACCACTAGTAAGTTATTTATTAACTTATGAATTATGATGAGTCTAGCAATTATACAAACACCTGGTATGCATTACCATACAAAACACCCATTAGTAAACACAACCATAATACTTACATATATGAATCTAAATGGTATTCAACACGACGTCCACAAGATCATAATCTGAAAATTAAAACAAAATTAATGTCGGGGAAACCCATTGGAAATATACATACATACATACATACATACATGTTTTTGTAAGTATGTATATGAATATAAGTAAAGGGTTGTATTACCTGGTGAGTATATGAATACACACACACACACACACACACACATATATATATATATATATATATATATATAAACACAAAGATGGAATATAAACACAAAGATATATATATATATAAAAACAAAGATGGAATTAATGTACCAGAGTATTAAATCTATGATCGTCAAACAATGTATAATATATATGAATCTTGAAATCTGATTAACTCACATCACACACACTGGTGAAGGACCCGGTCAGTTGTAGTGGTACTTATATATTGTTATTGTTATTATTGTTATTAAACGGTTATAATCTACTATCTAATTAAAGGTGTGTGACTCACTGTGATTGTAAATATAATGGTTAAATAATAATAATTTCTCAAGTTGGTGAAACCTATAAATAAAATAAAATAACAAGAATATATAAAGTGATGATAGCAGCCCAAACAATATATTATTTATATTTATCCAATCCACTAAAATACCCGCGTTATCATTTTAACTGGGTTGCTATAGACACCTTTTTCCCCATAGACATCCTTTAAAAGGGGCGAATTTTATGAGGGCAAAAGCGGCGAATTTCGCCCCTTCTAATAAAATTAAAAATTTAAAAATTAATAATGTTTTAATATATTAATTAGTTATTTGAAATTTGCGTTTTATCCTCATAACTTATTATATATAAATTTTTAAATTTTTTCGAAAATATTACAAATTTTTTCGGTCTCTGATTGCGACGAAATTTATATCGAAATGTAGATAAAAATAAATCATTTACTACGGTATATTCAAAATACTATAAAAATCAAATCAAAGCCAACTAGCAAGATGTTAGAGACCGAAGTAAAAAAAAAATTACAATTTAGAATATTTGAAAAGACATTGATGTCTTATGTACTAAACGAACAATGAAGAGCAACTTAAACAAAATAAGACAAAACAGAACAATATAAAAAATAAAATAATGACAGAAAAGAGATACCTTTGATATAGAGAGTAATGAAAAAGTATTGCTTTAGAATGTGACAAACAAATCAATTATGGAGCAATAAAAATATTGATGCCTATATAAGATATTTTCCACGGATTTGATATTTATCACATTAAAGTTGAATTCAAAAATTGGTATATTTTAAAAAGTTTTTATCGTATAAACTAAAATAAATAAATCCCAACTGTGGGAGATAACACGCCATTGAATCGGTATAATAGTTTATCAAGGATGCTAAAAGCATATATCCCTGATTCTTTAAGCATGTATCCCTGATTCTTTTCTAACAAAAGATGCGCGATATCCCTCGATTCCAACAAGTTCTAGCAGCCATCATCCATGGTTTGCTTGATTCGCTTGGTTACTTGAAAAGTGTACAAAAAAGTGTCAACATAAGGTTGATGAATTTGTAGGTTTAAATAGCTAGAATCAAGTTTTGTGTCGATACATACAGTAATAGTTTGTACAATACAATTAGAGCTATATGATCACTTACAATAAGTTTATATATATATATTTACGAAGCAGCCAGTATTAATAATAAAATAGCTTTTCTGACAAAGCGCTGAAGGAGACATTGAAATAAATTTACATTAGATAACAAGGACTAATAAATCATAATGGCCACACAAATTGCGCTCGCTTACACCTATTTGAAATGCAAAGATACGATACTTAAATTGCGCTCGCTTACACCTATTTGAAATGCAAAGATACGATACTTAGACAATCAATTGAAACACTTCATTAGACGAACTCTTTGTTGCTTTGAATACTATGGCGTTCATGTGCTTTCACATAAACCACCACCAAACAAAACAGATGGCCTCTAGAATCTTCTTATATCGCGTTGACCAATTAAGGGCGTAAATCCAAGGAATTACCTCAAAATGAGAATCTCGAGGTAAATCAATTCGCAGCCAAGTGCATAACAGGTTACGCACCTCGTTTTCAAAACAACAGTCTCGAAACTGATTACTATAATCCGCACCTGACATATACACCGAGCACTCTAGTGAGGAATTTCAAGAACTTGCCGACTTAGATTTATTCAAGTTGGGATCATATCATGAATCATCCCCAAACAAAGATGTTGACCTTTATAGGCACAAATCGATTTCCATGAGTGCCTAGTCCAGCTGTATGGAGCAAATCTTCATTTCAATCTTGTGAAGCTAGATATAACATGTTATTATTTAGCTTACGAGGATGATTCGATACAATCTGGGTTCTCAAAATGACTTGCGTTTATATTCTCCAAACATTATACCACTAAGGTTTCAAAAATCCTCACATCACTATCGTGAGTTTATATCGTCATACTTAGCTAAACAAGATTTTACTTTCCTTTTCAATATTTGAGTTACGTGATGGTTAAAAAAAACAAATTTTAAAAGTTTGTTGGTTAACTGAAATATATATATATAAAAAAAAGTGAAATGGTTAAAAAAAGGCAAATGAAAAAGTAGGTTGTTATTTTAGATCTTTACTCCTCAATCGATTTGTATATTTTGCAGGTCGATTATACTTAAATATGTTACTTGAACTAAATGATTTTAGAATATACAAACAATCTGAACAAGCACTATTCAATTTACATGAGTTTTCACATACGACATCTTGTAGTATATGTCTCCTTCAGTACTTCCCAATCTTTTACTAGCCTTAGTCAACACAATCTCGATAGCATGTGAGATTCGGATAAAATGTGATCGAAATCCTTGTTTATGTGCGGACATAGGGAAGCGGTCTAGGATGAACGATAGTTATGCTGCCAGGAAGAAAGATGTGGCTTGAAAGAAAGATAAACGGGTAAGTAGAAGAGGTTTTCTTAGTTCAGGTTACCAGGGATGTAGGGCCATTTTTGACTCAGATGTAGCGGCCTAACCAGATTCTTTTTACCCGTGGCCGGTCCCCAAGTTATTTGCCTAGGGTAGGATTCGAAATTAGAAGATAGGGGACCATGTTCACGAAATTACCAACAAATGATTGGAGCTATACAAGGACTAAAAATACAAAATTAGAAGATAGGGGACCATGTTCACGAAAAATTTCAAAGCACATAGGCGAAAATGTAGTTCATTTAAAACAAAAGAAGGATGGTACTAGGAATGGCAATGGAACGGGTTAGAGTCGCTGAGTCGGGTAGTACCATACCGAACCCGATAAGAGAAATGGTATCCAAACATGACCCGATACCCACGAGAATCTTATCGGGCCACCCTATCGGGCCAGATGGTTCACCCAAAACCGGTCCGATAATACCTGTTACTATACCCGAAACACGACCCAAAATCTTTTTGAAAAAATTAAGAAAACTAATAATATATATTGGGTTGGGTCGGGGTAGACATGCCCCAGTCCCTAATACGAACCCGAATAAAATACCCATTGACTTCCACAAAACTCGCCCAGTGCCTCGTTAAGCTCGGCCCGACCCGATATTTTCGGGTATCAGGTTCGGACTTTTTTGCCATCCCTAGATGGCAGTGCCGACGATTATGATATCACTAGAGGACAGAATGCCATGGCAAAAGCCCAGAGGTTGGATAGGGGTCAAATCAGTTTAAACTGAAAATCAGCTCACATGTCGAACATGTTAAACGAGTAAAGGTTTAAAGTCTCCTAGATTGCTTTATTATATTATAAATACAATAAAACTGCGATTATCTTTGCTAACATTAACTGTTTATAAACGTTAAGAATTGGACAAATATTGTAGGCAGGCCATCCCGACCAGAGCCATTTAACCTGCACTAGAAAGTAACAAATATTGACCCGAAACCTGTTCTGACCAATTCTTCAACCCAACGGACCTGCCCATTTTGTTACCCTTACATGAGACATGTACTATTCCTACGTATCAGCCTTTCTACCAGCCATCACATGTGCAAATCCACCATAAACATCTAGTTGCACCTCCATAATCTTTGAAAAGGAACACAAACATTGAACAATCTATTAACACATCTTACTTAGGTACAAGACTTAGTTCGTCCAACTAAAGAAACAACATAGAAACTCTCCATATTATGAGAAAAGATGGCAACATTTATTGTAATGGAGAGCTGGAGTACACAACAGACGACCCATACAATATTTAACCAGAAAATCGGTTTCTGTCATGAGGTGAAAGATAGTCGATATCAGGGCCAAGGGGGATAATACCGAATGGGTTAATGGACGGATGACTTCCGTAGTAATGTTTCTTGATGTGTTCCATGTTAACAGTGCTACTCATACCTGGGATTTGAAACAAGTCTTTTGTGTAATTGAAAAGATTCGGAAACTCACGTAGCAGTTTCTTGTTGCACTTGAAGTGAACTGCATAAACCTGCACATACATAGATTCCATAAAATTCAAATAATGTTCATGTGGTTCATTTAACAGATAAATTTAACCAAACAACTTTGTCAAAAAAAAAAGCAGCAGGATAAACGAATTTTCTTTTCTCCAATCCCGTTTTGAGTAAATTGTGCCAACATAACACCGGAATCAGACAATTAGAACGCAATTGTAACAAATAATGGCACGTTAATTACACATGTAAACATAACTTAAATATAATTAAAAATTTCTGCTATGCATCTGCTTGATACCTGCTTGGGGAATTAAGCAGAAGAAGGTCATGTGACTGTCTAGCTCCATTTTATGATTCTAGTATTCTAATATCACAATGTACAATACCACTAGGGATGAGCTTTTGGACCAATATTTGGTTTAGCCTAAAATTTCAAGTATGACATGTTGGGGCATCTTTTAAAATTTTTATCAAGGTATACTGCCTTATCGACTCGCCAAAGAGAACTGATTTTTAAGGGTGAAGATAAAATTATTTATCTCTAACTTTAATTATTTTGTTACGGCTATTGGATTGTAATTTTACTTTTACATGTTTCAATAATCGGTTTGAAAATACACATCCAAACACCCCATCAAGAGTTAATTCTTCCAAGGGCACCACAACATGAAAGATTACCATAAATACAAGAGGAAAAAGAAAGAGATTATCTTCCATTGAGTAAACCAGATCATTAACCACCACGATCTAATCCGTGTAGTACGCTATCGACAGAGACAAGTTCTACCTATATAACATGAGTGAAATGTAATGAGAAAAGCAACATTTCATACCTCATCAAACCTTATGAGGGTCACGAACAGACGAATATCTGCCTCAGTTAGCGAGCTCCCACATAAGTATCGCTGTTTACCAAGTATTTCTTCACATTTGTCTAGAGCGTTGTATAATTCTTTAGCAGCCTACATACTCAACATAAATACAAATATAAATTACATAAACATGATATTTACACAAAGTATAACAGTCATAATACCTCCTCATAAGGCCCTTGCTTCTTTGCAAAGCCACATCTGTAAACACCATTGTTTATTCCACTGTAAATCCAGCCATTACATTCGTTGATTTGGCTTTGTAAGTGAGATGGGTAAAGATCCAAGGATGGATTTTCTGCTATTTCATTGAATTCGGTATTGAACATGCGAATGATTTCCTCACTCTCGTTATTCACGATAGTCTTCAGTTTCTTATCCCACAAAACCTGTCACCAAGCACAAAAACCATTATATAATAACTGTAAAAACACACATGATTCTTGTCTGCATGAGTGGGGGAGGAATGAAGTTAATATACATACAGGAACTGTGTATTTTCCAGAGTAGTTTTCACTGGCAAGTTCGTATAATGCTCTTATGCTTTTTGCTCCATTAAAAGGATCTGGTGCAGCCCCTGGTTGCTCTGTGTCGGTATCAGGAAAGACCCATCCCATGTGCTCATCGCTTTCCTTAGTTCTCTCCCATATGGGTTTAACTGACTGAAATTTGCAGGAGTATCAAAATATCACTGCAGCTGTCAGAGTTTGCAAGATGGGTTTATCGGGCAAATGGGCTAACACTTCAAATAGGTTGGGGTAGTCCAGTCAAATCGGGTTGATCGCTTGTTTTCTTTTTCTTTTTTCAATGAATTAGATATGAGTCACAAAACTGCCTTTAGATTAATAATCTATTTTTTGACAAATTAATTCAGGAGGTTGAAACCATTTGAATACACTTTGGGTGAGTTTTGACATTTTATTTTTTAACCAAGGTATTGAATTTACCCATTAGAAAAAATATACAACACAAAGCGACACAGTTAAAGTTAAATGAGTCGAAAGTGTCACCTCTACCAACTTTAATAGATATTTTAAACATTAGCAGGATTCAAAAATTGTAAAGATACCGTGAAACTGATGGCCTTATCAAGTCCTTTTATTTTTAAGTATGCAAGGCATCTGGAGGCCCAAGGACAAGCATACGACACATACAAATGATATCTTCCGGGCTCAGCTGGAAAAGTAGACTTTGGATCTCGTGAGATGAAACTACGGAAAGTTGAAGGACTTCTTATAAAGGCACCAGAATCCGACATTTCATCTAATGCGGAACGAGCCATTTGACGGGTGTTCTGCAGAATAAATAAGCATTAATACTCATTAGTTGGTATGATTCATCAAACTTAAACAAAGCTCGTAAATGCAAAGATTAATGCTCTGGCTGATACTAATTCCCACAATAGCAACACCTCCATCAACCATGATAAACTAAAGGGTGATTAGATGTAAGATTAACCGATTCTGGTTATCAATTCTGATAATTTAGGTTCATAACAATCAGATTTGGATAATAAGGTAAAAAACAACTGATGATCTGATAACTGTAAAACCATCAAGCAAAGTTGGTTTGGTAGTAAAACTCATTCCTTGTGGTTCAAAAGGCCCGGGTTCAAGCCCATCAGCCCATTCACATCACTTTGTGAGATATTGGAGGGCAATGAAGGATTGAGCCTTGTGTTCGATCCCTAGTCACAAGGGAGGGTTTACGGGCTTGGCCAGTTCCCGCCCGATCGTGCAGATGGGTGGCTCTCGGGTTCCCTAGCTATGAGGTTCAAACTCGGGACAGTCGGTAGGCACAAATTTGTCATTTGTTGGCTAACAAATTTCTAACCTACAACACACATAAATAGAGAAAAATAAAAAAATAAAAATGGCACAAATTGTTTTATTAACCTTAAATCTTGTTCATGTCATATGAAAAACCTATACATATTTGTAAGAAGTATAACATCATCATTAATTTACAGATAATACTTGTATTTCAAATCAGTTAAGAGGTTCATTTGCACCGCTTAAATCACAAGTGACTAGGTTGAGAAAAGTTAAAGCAATATGATAATCAACATGAAAACACACACACAGATATATATATATATATATATATAGATAGATAGATAGATAGTAAAAGAAGATGGAAGAAATGAAACCTGTAAAAAGTTAAATTTGGTAAAGGGAAAGAGGAGATGTTTGGAAGCAAATTTTGTGGGAATGAGCATGCTGGTGATGATCATCACTCATGACTTCTTATATAATATACTAAAAGAAAGAAAGAAACTGCTTAGCGTCATTTTCGGTGGGTTTTGTGCCTCAATACCTTGACGGTGTATGGGGAGGTTAAGACTTCTTATATGATATAATTAGACGGAAACCCGTGCAAAGCGGCGGCGGTGATAGCGGTGGTGTGGTGGTGGCAGCGGAGGAGGATGACGGCGATAGGTGATGGGTGGCGGAGGTGGCGACGGGTGGCGGCGGTGCGGTGGAAGTAGCGGTGTGGTTATTAATGTAAAAGTTATTGATG
>JAOEHQ010003709.1:0-18409 GCA_025447715.1 Asclepias incarnata
CGCGTAATTTTTTTTTACTGGGTACTAAATGTGTGATTTTGGTATAAACACAGGTACCATTCTTGTAATTAACCCTTTAATTTAACTAATTGGAAAAAAAAGATAGTTTTCTGAAAGATATCTATTACTCATTTATAAAGCATTTGCTTGGAGCATTTGATTACAAGTAATGTAGGAAATGGAGAAACAATTCGGTTCTGGATGGACTCATGTAATGGACACACTCCTTTTTACACTACATACCCGTACCTCTACCAATTGGAAAAACACAAAAGCTGCTTCGTAAGAGATAGATGCACCGGTAATGGTCTTTTCTCACAATGGGAATGGTGTTGGACGAGGCCACCGTCCTCTTCAACTGAGATTCAACAGTTTCAAGACATGTTAGCCAGGTTATTAATATCTCGCTCACCAACTCACGAGACTCATGGTCCTGGAAGTGCGGTTCAACTGGTTGCTTCACTGTTAAATCACTGAGATCCCTCCTTCAATTCGCTAATTTCGGACCTCATCACTGGAAATTTTCCTAGAATCGCTTGGCACCTCTAAAAGTAAATGTTTTGGGATGGCGACTCGAAATGAATCGTCTTCCCGCCACCGACCAACTGCAGCTCAGACGAATACCTCTTACCTCCACAATCTATTCCTTATGCAAAACCCATAATGGAACCACAAACCATATATTCCTCTACTGTTCTTTCTCGGACGCTCTATGAATACACGTTTTGTCATGATGCAAAATCCCACTAACCAAACCTCCGAACATCCGAAACTTATTCACCTTACACAATGAGCCTCACATTACTCCTAGAAAACGGAAACATATCAACTTGATCATATTGGCTCTGGTTGGTAATTTGGAAGATTATAAACAATTGTATCGTCTCCAACAAATCCCTCTCCTTTCGATACGTGGCCAAGGAAATCAAAGCCATCAGTAGAAAGGATATCAAATAGTTCCCGGAATTTTCACATAGAATGTACAAAATGGTACATTTTCAATTTTTAATCTCTTTTAATCTCCTCTGAATATGCTTGTACTTCTAGCTTCTCGCTAGCCTTTATATTAATGAATCTTTGAATGTTCAAAAAAAAAAAAAAAAAACTACCATTAACAATTAATGTATACTTTATTTAAATATTTAGTCAAACTTTATATTTAAAATATATATTTTATTTAATTAACAAATTCATTTATATAACATATATTTTATAATATTTAAGTGTAAAAATCTATTTTCAAAAACTACATATCTTTACTCCTTTATAAAAATTCTAACCCCCTTCTTTTGGAAAAAGTTACATAAAAGTTAGTTTAAAAATGACCTAATTGCCCTTAATGAAATCTTTTTTTTTAGTAAAAGTTATAACAAAATACCCAATTTGCCCTTATCTTTACTCATTTATAAAAATTCTAACCTTCTTCTTTTGGAAAGAGTTACATAAAAGTTAGTTTAGAAATGACCTAATTGTCCTTAATGAAATCATCTTTTTCAAAAAAAGGTTATAACAAAATACCCAATTTGTCCTTAATGAACTAATTTACACCCTAAACCCTTATCTTACTAATTTACACTCTAAACCTCTATCTTTTAAAATATTTCTACTACCACCTTTACATCAATTACATTTATATCAACCTACACCACTCGACACCGTCACCACCACCAATAGTCGCCGCCACCACCACAAAACCGCAGTCACCGTTACCGCCGCCGCATTGCGCGGGTACCATACTAGTAAAATTAAATAATTTTTTTTTCAGTTAACAAAAAATATTTTATTATTATAGTGGTGGTATCCTCGTATGAATTTGCATGACGCCATTTTTAATTCAATTGTCACCATCTTTGACATTTTTGTAAAATACTAAAAATAAAAATATACTGTTTGATTTCCGGCCACACGTCGGTTCGGTGTCACAAACCTTTCATTCTCTCTCTTTCTTTCTTTCTGCATGTTGATAAATATTTTTTTATTTTTTATTTTTTTGAACGGCGCATGTTGATAAATATTACTATTAGCTAATTATTAGTCTTTCAAAATTCAACTTAATTTCATATTATTTTTTTTTTAATAAAGAAAATGAAGTTGAAAAGAAATAGTGGTACTAAATTAGAGTGGTTTATGTCACTAAAAAAAGTTCAAATTCTAATAATTGTGGGGTTCATGTATATGATTATATTTAGTTTTTTAATTCCATTTTTGTTTAAATCAGTTAGTCATAAAGATGATGATAATGATGATGATCATGATCACCTTTCAAGAAATAATTTTGCCATAATACCAAAAAAACCAAGAAAACTTATACAATTTAAGGCCTTGTCTAGTTTGAATTATGATGTTAAGATTAGTGACTTACCAAAAGATGGATTTATGGGTATACAAAAGAATGCCATGGAAGCATTTTTAGTAGGGAAGGAGTATTGGGAAGAACTTGAAATGGGTAAATTTCGATTCGAGTCGAAAAACGACACGAAAGAGACTTGTCCGAATTCGGTTATGTTATCGGGGTCTTTGTTTGTTAAGAAAGGAAGTGTGATTGTGTTACCATGTGGAATGACATTAGGATCATATGTAACTATAGTTGGAAGACCTAGAGAGGGTCATTTTGAGGATAATCCAAAGATTTCGTTGTTGAAACCGGGTCAGAATTTGATGGTTTCGCAGTTTATGATGGAGTTACAGGGTTTGAAATGGGTCGATGGGGAAGACCCACCAAGGATTTTGCATTTTAATCCGAGGTTGAAAGGGGATTGGAGTGGGAAACCGGTTATCGAAATGAATACGTGTTATAGGATGCAATGGGGACTTGCTCATAGATGTGAAGGATGGAAGTCTAGAGTTGATGAAGAAACTGGTAAGTTAGTCAATGTCCAAATCATAGTCATTTGAATTTTAGTTTTTGGAATTGTTAGTAGTTTTTAAATGAATTTAGTGGCATGATTATTTTGAAATTGATATATTTATTTTATCTATATTACACCCGTTAGTTGAAAAGTTACACATTTTTAATATTGGAAATACCCATTATGCCTATACATCAATTAATTCCCTTCTGATATGTATGGTCATTACCACACACGATCACGTGCACGCTCACTTTATGGCCGGAGGTCCTTCTGGAAGTAGTCTCTCTACCCTTGTGGTAGAGCTAAGACTGACTACATCCCAGCTCCCCCATACCTCGCTTATGTAGGGATTGGGTACAGTTGTTGTTGTTGATTATTTTGAAATTGCAGAGTTTGCTGTGTATGAATGAAGTTTGGATCTTTGTTCTATTGTTAGTAAACTTTTAACATTAAATTAGTTATCTTGTAACGAACAGTACTTGAACATAGTGGTATCGAGATAATTCACTAACTAAGAGGTTGTGGATATAAGTCCCCGTCGTAACATACGTGTGAATCAAGTCCAAAAATGGATAAAATGTGTAAATTAGTTGCATTTCAGAAAGGACAAAAAAATAGAGAGAGATACTAATGTTGTGGTATTTTATAGTCGATGGTTTGGTGAAATGTGAGAAATGGATGCGTGATGATGATAATAGCTCTGAGGAATCGAAATCGAGCTGGTGGTTAAACAGGATGATTGGGAGAACAAAGAATGTGAAATATGATTGGCCGTTTCCATTTGTAGAAGGGAAACTATTTGTGCTTACTCTTAGTGCAGGCTTAGAGGGTTATCATGTCAATGTTGATGGTAGACACATAACTTCATTCCCATATCGAACTGTGAGTTTTTACATCCTTGACAGCTATTAGAGCTAAAAGCATTTTTATTTTCCGTGAAGATGTAGACTTTTGGAAATTTGGATCCATTTTTACTTCCAAGGCATTCAACCTCTGAACAGTTTGCTTCAAGGATTTGAATTCTCGTTGTACAAGACTGTTTTTGTAAAATTGAGCAGCTTTTGCTAAAATTATTTTTACCCGCTACCCAATCCTCCCATCTTGTGACCTATATTGAGATGTGGACGAACCAAGATTCTCATTTAATGTTTTTTGTTGATGTGTTTTAGGGATTTGCCTTGGAAGATGCCACAGGTCTGTCTTTGAAAGGAGATGTTGATGTCAATGCTATATTGGCCGGTTCATTACCCTCAACACACCCTAGTTTTGATCCCCAAAAGACCCTAGAAATGTTGACCAAATGGAAGACACCACCCCTTCCAGATGCACCTATCGATCTGTTTATTGGTGTCCTTTCAGCAGGAAACCATTTTGCTGAACGAATGGCTGTCCGAAAGTCCTGGATGCAGTATGATCTTGTCCGGTCATCACATGTTGTTGCTCGTTTCTTTGTAGCACTGGTAAGTAAAGATTTGAATTCCAGAGGCAATTTGACCATCGCTTGTGAATGGGTCGATTAGGGTTGTGTTGTATCTTTACATGTCAGATTAAAGATATACACATGACATGGTTATGGGTCAAAGTTGTAGAACGGGTCAATCAATTTGAACGTCTCCTAAAGCCTTTTCAGTCCATACAACCCTGTAGACCGTTTTATTCATAGATTTTTTTTTGGGTAAAAGGTTACCCCGATGAATTTTATACCAACGACAATCATAACGTTAGTTACAGGTAGTGTGACTGACTTGTCACATTAGTTTATATACGGCATACCGTATATTGACTTACAGCTCAACTAGCACAACCAAATACCAAGCTTAGGACCTAATAGTAATAGACTAATAGGAACAGATCCTGTTCAAGTAAGATTGTAATCTAGTTAGCTTGAACAAGTGTTTTTTGTTATTATTGTAATAATATTGCTTTTTCCAATCATAACTAACACTTTCTTTCTTTTTTTTTATAAAAAAATTGGAAAACGTACAAAAAGTGTTTTCGGCTGTGTTGTATCTATAACAGGTCAAAAGGATCAAACAAAAAACTTAAGTGAACATGTTACATGGTGGAACGGGTTGTTGTCTTCCGATGTCTACTTCATATCATACAACCTTCCTAAATCATTGAGTTCATAGATTTAGTTTATAATTGTGATAACTTTTACTCTTTATTAAAAAAAATGACAAAAGACTGTTGCGGGTCAATCCAACCCACTGGAACTATTTCTACCGGAACAAGGGATGACCTCATGACCCGTTCTAGCCCAATCACGCCTGACGCGTTATTGAAAACACCCATCTTGCCACCTTTATCTTCAGACTCATGCATTGGATGTCAATTTAAGTCACTACATTGATAACTCAACAGCATGCAAGAAAGGAAGTCAATGCCGAGTTAAAAAAAGAAGCGGATTTCTTTGGTGATATTGTCGTTGTACCATACATGGATAATTACGACCTGGTTGTTCTGAAAACTGTTGCAATATGTGAATTTGGGGTAAGTATTGTATTGACTTGCAAAACAAGGTTTAGGGACAAGATAGAGATTGTGTTTTTAAAAAGCAGGGTTCTCATTTTCAGTTGTGTACAATATGGTACAGGTTCGTACAGTGTCTGCTAAGTATATCATGAAGTGTGACGATGACACATTCGTTAGAGTTGATGCGGTTCTTAGTGAAGCAAATAAAACCGATGATGGAAAGAGTCTGTATTTGGGAAATATCAACTACTACCATAAACCCTTGCGATTTGGCAAATGGGCTGTATCATATGAGGTAAATCATATACAACCGATTGTCATGACTGTTTGTAAAATACCTGAAATACCTTTTACCCGAAAAAAAAAATACTTTTTTATATGCAGGAGTGGCCAGAGGAAGATTATCCACCTTATGCAAATGGTCCGGGGTACATCCTATCATCAGATATTGCCAAGTTCATTGCTTCTGAGTTTGAGAAGCGTACATTGAAGGTCTGAATCCATTAATTCAATTCTTTTTTTTCCACCCCTATGCATCATCGAGAGAAGTGGTCAAACATTGGGTCGGGTAACCTGTCAAAATGGGAATTCTTTTATGTGCTGGTCAAACTGGTTATAGACTAAGACAACCCGCAAATACTTCTGTCCATTTTCTTTGTTTTTTTTTTAAATAACTTATACTGCTACTATTTTCCACAAATAAGATAATTTATACTAAATAAAACGATTTGGAACATAGTAAGATACAAGCTACTAACAAACTTGCTCCGCCACAGTTGTTCAAGATGGAAGATGTGAGCATGGGAATGTGGGTAGAACAGTTCAACAAAACGAAACCTGTTGAGTATGTGCACAGTTTGAAGTTTTGCCAGTTTGGCTGCATCCAAGACTACTATACGTCACACTATCAATCACCTAGACAAATGTTGTGCATGTGGAACAAATTACAACGTCATGGACGTATCGAGTGCTGCATTCTGAGATGAGATTACATCCACCTTTTTCAATTGGTATCTTCTGCCAAAATCTTGTGTATAGGCTGATCAATAGGAGCTGCTTTGAGGGTTTTTTTCTTCTCTTCTATTGCTTTTTGACATCTACCCATGTATTAACAACAAAGAGTCAAAGAAGAATTGTCATACAGAGTTTATGTAAATCTCTTGTACAGGAAAAGCTTTTTACGCAACAAAGATGTATCTATAGCATCAGACTCAACGAGACATAGCTAGCTTATGATGGACGCCAATATTCTGAATGACAACTTTTAGTTTAGAAATTAGTCAACTTGAATCTACTTGAATGCATCAAATAAAGAGATTTAGCAATTAGGGAGGATATTAGTCAACTTGTATCGTCTTGAATGCGTCAAATCGAAAGATTTAGCAAAAGGTAAAACAAACCAGATGGGTCAAAAGTTATCTAATGTCTAAAGAGACATCTAATCCACTAAATATTAGGTAACCAAGAGAAGTTAACCACTAAAGTACCATCATCAAATCCCTCTTAGCTTTAAGTTTCTTCAAAAGCGAACAGGCTAAAAAAGGATAAATAATCGACATCTTCTCGGCATTCGTTGGGGATATGTTGCATAAAATTTCACCAACGAAGCATAGCCTACTAAGTTTTAACAATTATATTTATATATATATCACACAACCAGCTTCGATAAACCCATGGCTCGGAAGCTTTTACAAATTATCTGTATCATCATCCTTCAATACCGGTCCATCTTCAAAGCCTGAACCTGGTGCAAGCTCATTCAGATCAAGAAACCCTCTTTTTTGCGCACGACCTTCGATATCATCTTGGACCGGATCGTCTAATTTTATGGGTAGTTCAGGTTCACGCGGTTCTTCCTTTTCCGTCTTTGGTTGTTCTTTGACAATGGTTGACTGGTCAACCTCCATCTCATTATGACCATCATTAATATCATCATGGTCATTATCATTATCATTGTCACTATCAGTAGCATCATTATCATCATCTTTGGCATCGGTATCCTCACTTCCCGTTGAAAAACTGGGAGAATCGCTTGCTTCCGAGTATTTATGCGAAACATTTCGCTTAACATGCTTATGTATCTCGGGTTCAGACTCCGATAACTCAATTTGTTGGTAATCAATACGGCTACGAGTGGCCCGTTTACTGCGTCTTAAACCTGTCTGCAAGTCACCAACTGACCTCAGCTTCTTTCCCCTCGTTCGGGCCGACCTCTTGAATCTTGGTGGGACATCACTATCTTCACTTGAACTCATGAAATCGTCTCCTTCCTCGTCTTCTTCAGCATTTTCCTCTTCCAAATGATACTCTTCTTCCTCTTCAGAGGTACTAGACATTTTCTTCCCTTTTCGTTGCTTTATATAATCATCATCGTATACGGCTTCGCCAACAATATCATCATCAGTATCCATGTCTGATGCCTCAACAAACTCACGCGCTGAATACCTTTGAGGCCTCTGTCTCTTCCTGTTGCTATACATAAAACATAATACAAGGTATATTCAGTCACAAGCTGCAACTCTGTAAGCCTACAGGTGGCAATTTTGACCCTCATGAATGGATCGATTTGGGTAAACAGGTAAAACGAATATAGAAAACTAGCTGAAATGGAAACATGCCAAATTGGTCAAAAGGGAAATCGTCTGGAGAGAGATTTTTTTAATGCATAATACCTTCCTAGTTATTTTATTCAAAAGTAAGAGTATTATTTAAATAAAATTTAGCTTTGTAACCATAGTTGACGGGCTAATTATAAATCAGAAACTAATATTTTGGGACCAAAAGTGTTCCTGGTCAACCGAAAATGACCAACCTGTTGGAAATAAAATATAAGAATACAAGTTCCTAGAGGTAGAAGATCACACTTGCAGGCTTGCAGGCTGCAGCAGGTCTGGTAATCTGTCACAACAGGTAATACCTTCTGTTCTATAATAAAACTTTTGAATAACTGTAAGCAACATAATACACCTTGGTCAAGTGTCATCCCGTTTAACCTTTTTAGCCCATTAGAATGGTTCATTTTTGGTCAATATTCAAGATTTGACCAATTGTAAATAAAATATAGCACATATTAACCATTTTTTAGATAAATGGCTCAGGGTTACCTCTGAAACAAAGCAAACATCAAAAAGAAATAGGGAGTACCTTCGATCCAACTTTTCAGATGCATGGTCCTCATCAGTTTCATCAAAATTGAGTGAATCTGGCGATGATGGGCTTAGTGAGGTCTGATGAAAACTTTGCGATGGGCCAGCCAATGTACCATTTGTGGAAACCTCGTGATGTCTTAATCCCTCTCTTCTCACGCCAGGTTCTGAGGTTGATTGTGTCCTGCAAAACAGAAGATCGAGAAAGTGCCAAAAGAAATTTACTTGATAATCCATACAAACACGCAGTGTTGAAAAATTGGAACGGAAAAGATAAAGGTAAAAAAAAAAATTACTTGATAGCCTCACTGATTGATCGGTCATAATCATCTGCAAAATCATATAAGGCCTCAACATAATTAGAGAATGGCAAAGTTTTATAATACTGACTATAGATGGGTGTTTTAAACACTAAAAGGATAGTCAAACATAGAGGTGACAACTTCAAACCATTCACTTTTAAATGGATATATTTGGGTTATAACCATAGTTGTTACTATTACAAGTCGAGTCACACGGAAAAAATGGCGACTCTGAGTTGCTCTCGACTCTTGCCGGGGTGTGACTCGGTCTGAGTTGAGGCGAGTAGCAAACTCGTTTGAATTGATGACTCTGTAGGTGACTCTTAGTTGCTTTGTTCGTCTTTTCTCTGGTTCAGTAGCAGAGGATAACTTCTCTTGTGAATTGGTGACTTTAACTGAATGTAGACAAGCTTTTTATTTTCGACTTGATAGACTTAGTAGACAAAGGGAATCGGTGGTGCTAGACTTGATATTAAGTAATATTAAGAAAAAACTAAATGAAATTAATAAGGCAAAGAAATAAAGTTTTAGGTATTTTAGTCATTTTGGTTAGACAAGGGGCCATTTATGCACCAAAACAGTAAGAGTAGGCAATAAGCCTGCAAATGGTATGTAACCCAGGTACTGAATCCAGGAAACCAGGCATACTAGAAAGACCATTATGTACTTGACTAATAATATTTAATGCATACACTAAAACTGGCCCGTTTTGTCATTGAAATAACATAGATTTTGTTCTTGTATTTATAACATAGATGTTGGAAACTTGTAATAAACGGCTATGTAGTCAATTTCGGTGGTATACCAGTGGTATTTCGGTTTTCGGCCCTCCAGTGATATTTCGGTCCAGAACTTCAGTCCAAATTTCGGTCCCGAAATTTTCGGTGAAATTTACCGAAATCTCACCGAAATTGGTCCAAATTTCGGTCCAAATTTCGGAGGTATACCGGTTTTTCAGTTTTTTTTTTTTTTTCTTGTCCAAACTTAAACACAACATAATAAACACTAATTTTTGCAAGTATTAACACTAATCTATCATATTGACACTTTTAAGCTTGACTTTTGTATTTCGATTAAGTATTAAGTATTAATTATTTTATATATATAGATATTGCATAATATTAAAATTTCCGAAATACCACCGAAATCCCACCGAAATTTCGAAAATATCAAATTTCGGTCCTTGACCGAAACACCGAAATTTTTGTCCTTAACTACATAGTTTATCTATAATACGTTTTAAAGCATTTGAAACTATTTCTTAATCTCTTAAAATCAAGGGTTGAAAATACTAAAATCTTGATTTGTACTTTCCTTAAACATTTAGTTTATTAAGAATTATTCTGTAGAAGATAATACATGTTAGTCATTTGAGTGGACAAATTGGCAACCATATGAAACTATAAAAAACCATCAAATATCATCAAAAAACCAAAAAGAACTAACAGAAGCCATTTACGCCACCTCATTGTATGCTAGTAGTTTAACATACATATTTTTGTCTTTGTGGTTGCACCAAAATAAGGGTCTTTTTTGACCTATACAATTTCAGGTTATGATTGTTTCAGTTTTTAGCAATTTCAGTTAAGTTTTAGGGTTAAGACACGTCACATGTTGTGCAGGTGATGTACTTTTAGGTAGTTTTAATCTCATTTCATTAACCTCCTGACTGGGTTTTCTGAAGCTTTGTGTATGGGTGCTTTAAACTATTTTGTAGTGACCATTACTAATTGATGACTTCTTTGTTGGCAGATTTGGAACCACCTCGACAAAGGCCAAAAACATCTGCCAGAACTGCTCAAAGGTTGATTGCTCATGGAATGGGAATGAAGTTGACCTCCACAAGTTTTGGCAAAAAGGAACTCAAGGAACAAGAAGAAGCCCGAAGGCTACGTATAATTTCTAGACAAAATCTAAAAGACGATGCATGGGGAGACTGAACGTAAGGTGGTGTCTCAATTTCAAACAAGGCGGCCCGTTTGGTGGTCAACTTCTTTTTTCGTATGCTCATTACCGACTTCCGAGCTCTTCAAAGCCCAGAGGCTACCCTCTCCTTTCGGAACTGGTTAAACTGTCTCAGAATAGACGTGTTAGATGAATCATTGGAAAATTTTAAAAGGAAATGTACTCATTCTTGATATGCTGAAGGTGAATACGATATAGAATTATAGATACAAATATTTCCTTGATCTATCTTTGTATCAATTAGCAAAGTAGAAGTTTGAGTGTTTTTGTCATTATCAAATGATCAATGACTAAATTGTTACGGACCTCGTAGAAAAAGAAAGAGTAAAAGACATTTGTGTTAGGCGTAACGAAAATTAATATTTGACCAAATAAAATAGAAATTAATCAATATCGACCACCATACAAAGCAGGCGATTGGCAAAGCCGGTCACCGGATCCTACTAGATTGGCAATTCGTTCATTATTAATTGTAAAGAACCATATATTAAGATATGAGATGCATAGCAATTGTTGAAATGGAATTACATAGATTGGCAAAGCAGATTCATATAAAGTACATGCTTCAGATGTTATGTAAAATCATATGAACGCCAAAGTTAGGCGTAAGAGTAAACGCAGGCGTAAGAGAATGCTTGTAAGACGGAGAAAGCTCAAAGGAGAAACGTTGAAGGATCTTTACTATGGCTACCTTTGCTTCTACCATCGCAAAGTTTTGCCCAATACAAACCCGAGGACCACCGGTGAACGGCAAAAAGGAATGTGACCCTCTGTCCTTTGTTGCATCACCAACTCCGTTTGAGAACCTTTCAGGTTTGAACTCTGATGCATCTGTGCCCCATATTTCACGGTCGTGATGAATCTCTAGTATAGGTATGGCTATTTGGATGCCTGCTGGCATCATCATGTTTCCTAGCTTCGTCTCCTTGGTAACAGCTCGAGTAACCATAACTATAGGCGGGTATAGCCTAAGAACTTCATTTAGTATCATTGTCACGATCTTTAGGTGCTTTAGACTTTCGAAATCTAGTTCCCCTGTACCAACAACTTCCTGGACCTCTTGTCGAGCTTTGATTTGCCATTCTGGATGCAAGCACAAACAGACCATGGTCCAAATGATTAACCGCGACGTTGTTTCAGATCCAGCATTGTAAAATGTTTTGCATTCTTCAATGACATCTTCCAAACTCATTCCAACTCCATTTCCCTCCATCGCTTTTGCATTTGATTCTAGCAAAGTCCCAAGTAAGTCATCACATGAATCTTCTCCCATTTTCAGTGATTTGTTCCTCTTATCGATTATATACCGCAATATAGCTTGGAGTTCCTTCTCATTTTCTTTATACTTCTTGTTCGCTCTCGTTGGTATTGACCTGCATACATTATATACATCGTAATAATTAACACTACTTCGACTAACTAGTTGATGATGCAATCAATGGTTGTTACATACCTTCCTCCTGGAAGAAAAATCATAAATATATTCTCAATCGCATAATCTGTTTGTTCCTTCATGATGCGAAAGATCACATGTCCTTCTTCATAACAGCTGCCAAACGCCGTCCGTGAAATAACATCTCCAGCCAAATTGTCCACAAAAGGCCACACATCAACTTCTACCGGACCACCACTTACAGTAAGCTTTTCCCATTTCTCAATCATACTGCTACAACTCAAGGTTATCGCGGGGAACATATTCTGCGCACGGTCGTGTTAAAATCAAAGTTAGTTAAGACGTACGTATTGATATATATGCGGAAAAGCTATAAACTAGGTACGTAGTGGAGTCTAAAGGTTATGTAGTGACCTTGATGTGTTTTAGAAGAAATGCAGGATTGATTATCTGACGTTCCCTGTGCCATTTTTCGCCCTCTGCAATGACAATGCCACCCACGATGCTATCACGTATTGGATCCGGGTGTGGCTTCTCAAAGTCGTAAGGTCTTAAAAATATGTCCTTTATAAGCTGAGGATCCATGATGAAAACCCTTGGGACCGGACCAAACCATGAAAATGACCTTTTCCCTGCAGGAAAACCATCGACTTGAAATTAGTTATATAGAAAAACTGATTTCGAAATTCAATTTGAACCTTGTTAAAAATGTCAATGAACTCTTGGTCTAGTGGTCTGAGAGGGAGGAGGTAGGCTTTGCTTCATTAAAAGGCCCGGGTTCAAATCCGGGCATGCGCATTTTATTACTAACTTGGGGAAAACTAACTACCAACAACTAACATTTGCCGTTAAAGAAAAAAAAGAGTTAAAACTAATGTTCGAAAAAGGAAGCACATTCCGAGTTTTATCAACTATAAATTCTAATTTAGAGAAAATATATATGTTTACTCAAACGTTTATATATATACATATCTTTGAAATCAAGTGTTTAAATATCATGGTGTAATTCACTGGCAGGATAGTAGATGATATCTGAGAAGAGTGACAATAGATGTTGTATTGTCAATAGAGGGTCGGTCAAAACTTGTCTCACAAAAAGGTTTATGTTCATTTAATTTATAATTTAATATTCATCATCGCTTGTTAAGTACGAGTACATTATTTCTATTCCTACTCCTAAATAACCCCAACCCCAATATAATACTAATCCATCGATGCCAGGAATTGAACCCTGACTTCTCTCTAAGAGGCAAAAGCCCCTACCAACCAGCTAAAGCTGGAACGACTTATATACATATATTTGTTTATAAAAAATAATATATATACAACAAAAGTTACTTTTGCATTTGTATACATAATAAAAAAAATACCCTAATGGCCACGAATGTTCACCTGCTCTGACTATAGGCTCGCAAAAACGAGTCAGATTAGTGTGCTCACAAAACGAATGGGACACCAAAGTTAACCAAAAATAAAAATAATAATAATAATAATAATAAAATTACCATATGTTTTGACAATATGATGATCAAAAGGCATCACAAGTGGAGTGATATCATGTGTAATTGGACTAGGCTTTAACCTAGATTTTTTCATCATTTTTGCAAGCTGTATGAAGTCTCCAATTAACACTTTGTAAGAAGTACCATCAAACCCCTCTTCTCTAAGCCATTTTTCAAGCTTTCTTGGTTTTAGCCATGCCCAGTTTAGTAATTTCCATGTCAACCTTACTATTACAACAATGACAATGAGTATTACTAGTTTGCTCATTGTTGAATATGGAAGAAAATGAATTATTGGCGTACGTTTTCAGTTTACACGATACATATATATACACATTTTACACCCATTCACTTTTTCCAAATTTAGCACGTGGGTGATCACAAGATTGAGACAAAAAAAAATTGATAGGTTATATTAAGCGGATTAGTTTCTGAGAATGTAACTAACTATGGTTAAATGGTCATAGTAGGAACAAACAAAGATCTTGGGCATTTAAGGAAAAAACTTTGTAAAAACGTTCAAATCATATAACCGACCAATCAAAAACATGCACGTCGCAGCTCATATGGTTTGCCACGTATACACTTTTACATGATTTGAACATTTTTACAATGTTTCTTCCTTAAATGCACAAAATCTTTGTTTATTCCTACTATGACCATTTGACCATAGTTTAATTACAATCCTAGAAACTAATCCCTATATTAAAAGCATCCCACCAGACAAAAGACAATTGTCAAGCCATAGAATATAAAGTAACTATCATAAAAACTATCAGGAGTGAGGGCTTCTGATGGAAGCCTTCATGGGGGTATTTCCTAACATGTGGCGCCTAGTCAGCAGAGGGGATTGCGCGTTGTAAGTTGTTTCGTCCGCAAAGTAGTCACGCATCAATCTTTCTTGCACCTCTACACGATGACGTAGTACTGCCCTTCTTCTAAATCGCGGTCCGTCATCATCTTCGTCCTCCTCTTGTGCGACTCGCGTGACTAGATTAATGGTAAAAGCAACCGCACTCTCGACGACATCATCGTAATCAGCCGATCCCATAGAATCGAAAAAGGACGATGATGACGAAGAATCGGTCGGATCCATATTGTAAATGTGTGTAGTATAGTTAATAGTATATATGTGTGTTTTGTATGTGTTTGTTTAGAAATATAATGAAAAAATAGTAGTAAAAATGTAGTTTATATAGAGTGAAAAAAGAAAGGAAAAAAGAAAAAGAAAAAAATTTATTGAACTAGCCGTTTGGAGCAAAAAAGAGCCATTAGCTCACACTTTGAAGCAAAAAGAGGACGTCCCTTGTAAGCTGGAGACCCGGTCAAAATTGCCTGGAACCCCCCACGGGGCGGTGTGCCCGGCGTTCCTAGGCGTCCGGGAGGCGTCCCTAAGGGGAGAAACGCCCCACTCCGGGCAGTCTAAGTAAAAAATGTAGTAATCTAAGTAAATGTCTTTTCAAGTTGTAGAAGGGGTCAAGGGTGAATAAGAATATTAATTTTTTTTTAATTCTTTTCGAAACTTACATTAAATAGTCGGATTATATATAAAAATATATCAATTAAAGCACAACACACACTTAGATCAAGATACAATTTTCAACTGTCTAATTCTTTATTTATATAATTCAAATACAAGCTAGATGTAACACCCAACTTTATAAAAATATGATTTTAAAAAAAAAGTTAAATGAACAACCATTAATTGCGGAAACATCCCATTAAAACATCATCATTTCCTAACGGAAATGTCAATCAAGAATTTTGGTGTTACTTATTGCATCAGATCTAAGAAATCCACATTCAAACAATCAACCAACATAATAAATAGTATATATATATCTAATTCAATATATATCTAATTCAATGAGGCAGGCTAAGGTAAACGTCTTCATCAAGCAATCTCTATCCAGGCCTCACACTAAGAGCCATCAACGAACAACCTAAGAAAACACAACATTTTAACAAATAAGTGTCAGCTTTAAAAGCCGAGTAAGATAACCACAAGTTGTATAAAACAGTTGCTAGTTCAAACATATTTTCAAACGATCATACGTATGCCAAGAAACAACAACAAACATCAACGACAATAAGCAATGGGAACGTCATATCCCTATATGTGCCTAGCAACCTCATCAAACATCAACAAACATCACAAACGTCACAAGCATCACAAACGTCAACTATAATAGGTTATACTCAATCATCTTTCATAGTTATACTTTACAGAAATAATGTATAACTACAACAACTTGTACATACAAGTTGTATAAGTGCAAGTGGTATTATCAAAAACAGTGCAAAGTACTTGTCAGATACTTTTCACTAGAGTGATCTCCATTCTTCAATCCGGTAAGGTAGTCTGCTAGACTCCGCCGCTGAGACTATCTCCTATCTTTTTTTCTTCAGTCTTCGACTTCAGTGAGAATGCTTCAGATTTAACTTTGATTTTAGACTGGAGTGAAACCTTAGTAATCTAAACCTATCAATAGGTTCACTATACAAGTAAGTGATTACTAGTTTCTACATATTACTGGACAAATTTCCTAAGGGTTCAGTAAAACTGGACTAACAGGGTTAAAGTGAGGTTGGTTCCAACTGAGCCTTGGGTGGGAGCTGCTTCATGGGCTTTTGTCTCACTTCCAAAAATAAAGTTTGAGTTGTCACCATTCCGGCAGTTTAATTTAATGGGTATGCCATTTTGTTACTTTTTGTTATTGTGGTTATCATTTGGTTACTTTCTTAACTTCGCGAGGCCGCAATTATCTTTTTTCAAGGTTTGTTCTTTAAAGACAATACCACAAAACATAACATTGTAAATCTGTTTATTCTCATATTAATATTGAATATGTATATTTGTTTTGTGCAATAAAACCAACATAAAAGTGCAAGGGAAAAAAAGAAGAAAAGTTTGGCTAATGTCACGTGACTGAAAATTAAATATGTATTTGATAAAGGGCAATACCACAACCATGTTAAAAAAAAAAAGTTGCAAGAAACCAAATACCCTCCCCCCTAAAAAAAATATGGTTCAAAATAGAATGTTGAAAACTAAAGGGTTAAAAAAAATAACAAATAAGTTTGACACGTGTCGAATAATAATTAGGCGAGTACTATTCATATCTTTATTTATTAACAAATGATAGTTCACTCGGCGTGTTGTTGTGGTTATCCGTTTTTTTAAGATCAATATCACAATATCACTCTGATGTTTATGTTTACTCCTAAAATTTATCAAGATACAAAATGTTACATAAAAAATCAAAAAGTCAAACAAAAAATACAACAAAAAGTTAAGAGAAAAATGAATTCTGGAAAATGTGAAAAATAAATGTTACAAAAAAAGAATAGTTGGTAAAAAAAATGAAAATTTTAATAAAAAAAACCAAATATGTTATAAGAAAAATAAAATTACAAAAGAAATATAAAACAAAAACAAAATGTTACCCAAAATAAAACTAAATCTAAACAAAAATGTTTAAAAAAAAGAGCCAAATATCAAAGGATAACCAAAAAAACACAACAAAAGGTATACAAAAAATGTTATAAACAAAAAGAACCTTAAAAAGGTAAAGGAAGAAAAACAGAGGTGCAAAATGACATTTATAAAATCCAAAAGAAAAAAACGACAAAAAACAAAACTGGAAGGACCAAAATGTAAACGTCAAAGTCCTCCAAAAAAAATTGAAACATAAAAATCAGTGGAAAGGGGGAGCAAGGTTTCGAACACCTGACCTCACCCAAAAAAAGCAAGACACAAACCAACACTTCTAAAGGTTTTTTTTATTTTATAAATTGCAAAGTAAATATATATCTTATTCGTATAATACTTATACATTATGCTTTCTAAGTTAATTTCACTGTTCATTTCCAGTTTCTTTAATATAGAAAGTAATTTCGTATTTCGTATTCATATATATTTTTGGGCCTATATGAAAACTTGGGCTTGTACAGTCGCTCACTTTACACAGGTCAAGTTTGGTCCTGAACAACAGATTTTTAGAGCTGAATTTGAAATTTTTTGTTAAGTATAACAATTTTTCAGTGCTTTAAGCCTTTAACCCATCTTTAAGAAAACTAGTAGCGTGATTACTTTGAAATTTTTTTGTAAAGTGCAACAATTTTTAAGTGCTTTAACACATTTTACCAGTTATGAGACACAAACAGTTACCAAGCAAAAAAAAATAAAAAATAACAACTCACTTGAAATGTAGTGATTATATGTTTATATTGACACCGGCAGGTTAAACTTTTAAGAAAATGGTTTCGATTTTAGCCGTAGAAAAGTCTTGGCTTTTTTTTTTTGTTGTTGTTGTCACCGTCCAATTCATGATTAGTTTTATGGTGATCCATGTGAGCTCTTTTTGGCACATCAAAATGAAGCACAAAACACAAAGTTGGTTATAATTCTATTAAATCATGTGAAAGCATTGGCCATTAGGACCAGTAAGATTATTGCATGGTAGAAGAAGAAAGAAGAAATTGCTCAGTGCCGCCTTCCGCGGGTTTTGAGCTCCAATACCTCGACGGTGTATGGGGAAGGTTAAGATGTCGGCTGGCCTTACCCCTACCGAAGTAGAGAGGCTGCTCCCAGTTTTCTACCGAAGATTATTGCATGGTGATCCATGTAAACTCTTTTTGGCCAATCAAAGATGAAGCAAAAAATGAAAAGTGGGTTATCGGTCTATGTGAAAGCATTAGGCCATCTCCAATGGCTATTTCAATTTGCCCAAGCAAACCGGCCACATCAGCAACACATCAGCAAACTGTTCCA
>JAOEHQ010003720.1:0-18406 GCA_025447715.1 Asclepias incarnata
CTTATGGAAACAGTCTCTTTACCTTCGGGTAAAGGCAAGACTATGTACATCTTACCTCCCCATACCCCGCTTATGCAGGGATTGGGTACCGTTGTTGTTGTTGTTGTTGTTGTTGTTGTTGTATTTATTTAAATGCAATACTACAACTATGCTCAAAAGTTTGTCAATAAAAAAAATGAATCAAATATATATTTATTTTGTAAAAGGAAATAACTTTTAAAAAAAATACGATATGCCATGTGTCACCTAACTAATGGAAGGGGTAGTATTAATATGAAAATTAAATTTGCACTAACAATTATAGTAAAGATTTAACAAATGAACATAATCATAAAAGTTAGAGTAACAAAATCATAAAATTTGTTTTTCAGTATAAATGGAATGAGGCCATCACTATTCTCTTCGCCATCCACGAATTCCCCACGTAACTTTTAAAATATGTCACGAACTCCTGTATTCCAAATTTATATATCTATACATACAATTGCCTTGTTAAGTTGAGTGAAATCAAGAAAAAAAAATCAAATTAAAAATTCTAATTCTTAAAGTCAAAAATTGAGAAGTCATGCCATTGATGGGGAAAAAAATGGAAGAAAAAAAAAAGTTGGGACACATGCCAATACAATCTTTGAGCTGGAATCCACATATCTCTTTCAAAGTTACAGTACAACATTTTTTCTTTTATCACTATATTTTTTGTTTTCTAGAAAGGTAAAAACCACATCCCTTCTTTCTCTCATATAGTCATATGTCTTCCTTGGTTCGTAAGAGTTATTAACCACCTCCCTTTTCCACTGCTGTAACTTCCGGCGACAACCACAGTCGATCACTGCTTCAACAGCGAGAGACGAACTCTGTTTTTGTTTTCATATGTCGGGTGTTCAGTTTCATGTAATGTTATTACAACCTTTCATTTGTGGGTTATTGATTTGTATATGGATTTTACTTTCTTTTTACAAATCTGGGTATTATGCTGGAAAAAGTTTTGCATGCTGATTTTTTTTTATTTGTTTATGATTCTTGTATGTTGGGAACTTGGGAATATTTTTTTGTTCGTTCCCACCAGTTAACGCCAACACAAACTCAACCCAAGCCCACTACAGTTTTGAGACTGCCTTGAGGTTCGATTACGTCAAGCACCAACCGAAAACCAGATCCGTTGGCTGGAATGGTTTTTTTTTCTTTCTAAATTACGTAAATACCTGCTTTTTTTTTTTTGAGGGTTTGTTTTGTTTGGGGTGGTTTCTTATTCGGATAAAAATTAGTAGCAGATGGAAAAAGGGCATAAAAGTAATTTACATATAGACCAAAAAAGCACTATATATTGTTTGTGTTGCTGTAGCCAAGCAGTTTTGCTAACCAAATAACTGTAGCGAACGAAATTTATTACCGTAGCGAACGAAAACTGTGTACAATAGATTGTATGTTTTGAATTGTTATATTTATAATTTACAATATAACATTAATTAATTATAAATAATAAAAATAGATAATAAACTAAAATAATTCACCAACTACTAAATAATTATCAATCAAATACGTAATAGAATACACATAATTAAATTATATATTTGACCCGTAACTTATCAAGTAAAGAAATATTATTATCTGGAAATAATGTATGCTTTATATATTTACTTTAATATCTTATGAATATATATATATATATATAGGTTCCGGTTAAAATAAAATAAGTATTAAAGTAAAACAAATAAAACAATCATTTTCTCTTAATTGAAAATCGTTGTCCATCATGAAAATTTTCGTGCATCAATATGTATACTTGTGTTCAATGAATCTTTGTGCATAAATTTTATCATGATCCAATGATCAAGATCTTATCTTATTTGTTTTACTTTAATACTTGTTTTACAATAACCACTCAATATATATATATATATATTTTATTTTTTATAATAAAAATAAACTATAATAAAAAAGAAAACTATAATTAAAAGGAAAAAATAAAAAGAGAAATGGCTCCCTATATTATAATATTAATATTAATGTGAGATATCCTTTTTCAAACCAATAAGCAATATAGATCCTAATACAACCTCCCATTATTGACTATCTCTACTTATTTTTACCTTTCTAATTTAAAAAAAAAAAGAAGATAACAATAATCAAAATCAATAATATTCTTCCTCATATCCATCCTCACTCACCCACCAAATCAATAACAAATCAAAAATCATACAAAACTTTTTTCCAAATTTGGCACCGCTTGACAGGGCCGACCCTAAGGAATTTTGAGCCTAGGACGAGCTAAAGAAAAAAGGGCCCATAAGTCAGGAGCATCAAATTCGACTTATCGACCTAAAAGCAAAATACATCCGTAACTAACGTCTTAACCACCCGATCAGAGCGTTCATAGTTAATTATTAAAGGTAGAGATACTATACAACATATAATATATAAATAAATATAAAATTTACATATATATATATATAATTTTAAAATACCGGCCCCTAAAAAATCGGGTTTTGTGCGGTCGTCCACTTTGCCCTATGCCTAAGGCCCCCATGCCTCTTGATTTGCAAGGAGTTAAAAAGAATGAAAGTATTGCCTAAAAGATTAGATGGAATTTTGATTGATCAAAGGAAGAACAAGTACTGACGATGAAGACAACATAGAATTTTTGGACTTTCAATGCGTAATTATCTTTGCAAAAATAAGATGAATTATATATTATGCATGTAATAACCAAATTAGGAAAGCATGTGATTGAATCGGAAGTAATATCAAGCAACAACATTGGGTACAAAACTTACATTCCAAGAAAGAAGCTAATACCATCAGATAAAAGAATTCCATTCAGATTTCATAGAAGACAATTCTCATTTGTCGTTCCTTTCGCAATGACAATTAACAAAATTCAAGGAAAATCTTTATTGACTGTTAGTTTGTATCCACAACATCTAGTTATCACACATGTACGTTGCAATCTCTCGAGAAGTGTTGATATGCGACATAGATGACAAGTCCAAAAATGCTACAACAAATAAATGTTGTCTATTAAAAAGTATTACAAAAGATGAAATAGTATATATGCTTTCAATGTTATAGTATTACATTCTTTTACTTTGATTTAATTATATTCTTTACACTTGAATTTATCGGTTTTGTTTTTTCGTATATCATTACATTTGAATTTATAAGATTTTTTTGGTTACGTATATTTAATATTATCTTGAATACGTCGTTAATCTCTCGTGTATTTGACACGAGTCTAAATCTAATTTTGCTATTAAATAAGGGTTTTTTAACTGGTGCCCACTTGTTAAAAAATATTAATTGATCTTAATGTTTCTTTTTATAACTTAAAATTGTAATTAATAAACATTTATATTCTAACATAATTTTGTGATTTCTATGAAAACATATGAGTTCATTAAACACTTAAGGTACTAAGTTAAGAAAACCATTAAATAAACAGGTAACAATGTCAACAAATAGGAAGGAGCAAAAACAGGGGAAGTTAACCAACCTAACCAAGTTACATTACATTCATAAATTAACCTACCTCTAGAAGTGATCAATAAGAAAATAGTTTGATTTATTTCCTAGCATGCTACTTGATGGGGGTAGAGGAATAAATAGCTTTGATATTTTGAATCTGATAAAGGTATTAATTATTATAAATAACATTTTTATCAAATCACTATCAACATGACTAATTAAGTAATTAGTGACTAGATGGATGCCCGCATACTGCGGCGACGGTAGCGGCGGTGGTGTGGTGGTAACGGCGACTGGTGGTGGTCGCGGAGACGGGTGGTGGCGGTGGTGGTGATGTAAAAGGGGGTAATGTAGTCATTTTAAAAGTTAAGGGATAGATTGTGTAAATTAATTCATTAAGGATATTATAGGTATACTAGTCTTCAGGCCCGTCCGATGGACATGTGGTTTCAAATGATATGTCATATAGATTTCGTTTTAATATGTTTTGAGTTTTTATGATAAGTTATAAAATTTTGCCTAACTAAATGAATTGATAACTTCGGTAAAGAGAATAAAAAAAAAAGTATACATACGTAATAATATACATTACATCAAACACCATTTATACATCCAAAAATGTTCAACTATAAAGCAGAGTTCTGATTAAAATACAACTATTAAATCAGAATCATATCACATAAATAACTAAAATATCAATTCTGTTTATACTACATGAACAAATCAGATTTACCAATTTTTTTAATTTTTTATATTGAGATAAACCTTATATGACCCTACATAAAAAAATGTTACTTTTAAACATATATAATACAATGATTATTATAAAAGTAAAATACAGTAAAAAAGATAATAAAAATAAACCCTTATTGAATTAAAACCATAATCTTTTTAGAGCCAATTTTGAATTTTCATCCTTTATATTTTTATAAAAAAAATAATAATTTAAAGGGATTAGAATATTTAGATATTAAATAATTACCAAAAATTTTAAAAAAAGTAATATCTTAAATAATAGAAAAAATTAAATTCGTGTAAATAGATATATACAAAAATAATATTCATAATGCTTTTGTGGATGAAAAAAGAAGAATTAAACGATAAAGATAACATAGTTTTATTCTAAAAAATTGTTATAGATTTAGTTTTAGATTTAATATAATTTGTTAATAATAATGTTTATTTTAAAAAAAATAAAGATAAAAAAAGGAGTAGGAGAGAGAGGTGGGAACAGTTTTTTCCAAATGAGTTGTGGTGAATTATATATATATTAGATTAGATTGGTTAATTTAAAAAAAAATGATTTTGAAAATAGGAGCTTTTTTAATTTGTGAGTAACTAAGGCCACTTCCATCGCAGCTCATTCTCCACGTTCTCCCCCCCTCATTATCAAATTCTCAGAACACCAATGCCACTGCATCACGTTGTCGTTCGCGTTCTCAAATTCTGGCCAAAACGTCGATGTCACGGCCCGCGTTCTGGTGTGTCGTTCTGTTGAGAACGTGAAGAAAACAAATGAAACATACTTATGTGGGACCATTTGTCACGTGAAGATGCATGCTTTTCTTTTTCTTTGCAACTTTTATTTTATTTTATATTATTTTGTGTTTAAATAAAAATGGAAAATATGTGGTGATGATGTGAAAATAAGAAGTTGAGAATTTGGTGGTATGGTTGGTAGGGAGTAAATTCTGAAAGAAAGAAATAGCGCTGATGTGGCAGTGAAAATTTGAGAATGTAAGTTAACGGATGAGAGGGGCCTAAGTATCCTCCATATCAGAGGAATAGAGAGGTCTTAAGTGCGGGTATAACTAAGTACATATTATCGAAGAAACCACAGAAAAGATTCGAAAACGGTTACGCTCCATTTCTATCTGTTTACAACAACTTTTTGTCAACAGTATAGTATGGTAAGAAAAAAACTTCTGTCCGGCTGTCCGTCTTATAAAAGGACAATTGAACAATGCATATCCAGATCACACGCATACAATGGCAAATCCGTTCATTTACAGTCTTTTATTCTTTTCCTTGGTGTTCTTCTTTCTCTTTAAATTGTATTCCATTAATAGTCGACCAACCACCACCAAAATTCTACCACCCTCACCACCAAAGTTGCCAATTATCGGAAACCTTCACCAGATCGGGCCACTCATCCACCGTTCGTTATTTTCGTTATCCCAACGTTATGGTACCGATCTCATGCTAGTCTACATGGGTTCAGTCCCAACTTTGGTGGTCTCATCACCCGACTCGGCCCGTGAGATAATGCAAACCCATGATCTCAAATTTGCTAGCAGAGCACCTTTATATGTTTAAAAGACGCTTTTTTATGATTCTAAGGAAATAGCATCGGCCCCTTATGGTGAATACTGGAGACAAGCCAAGAAAATCCTTGTCCACCATTTTTTGAGTAACAAGCAGCTAAAAAGTTTTAGCGGGCTTATCGACCAAGAAACCGCCATTACTATGCGTAACGTTGAAAATTTTACGGCATGTAACAATAAGGGTGTGATCAGTTTGGGAGATATGTTTTCACAACACTTGAGCAATGTCTTATATAAGGCTACGTTTGGTAAACTGCATGATGATGAGGAAATGGGGAAGAAGTTTAAGATGGTTTCAAAGGATATGTCTAAGGTGTTTTCTACTTTATATCTAGTAGATTTTATTCCTCAACTTGCATGCATTGATGTAATCCGAGGTGCACCTAGTAAAGTTAAAGCTCTTGCGAAAAATATTAACAAGCTGCTTGAAATAGCGATTGAAGAGAAGCTCGTAAAGTTGGATATCCAAAAAGTAGATCATGATCATCATGGTGAGGAACCTGTGATTGATACATTGCTTAGACTTCATAAAGACGGTGGTATTGGAATTTTGTCGGAAAGAGATGCCATCAAGGCCCTTCTCATGGTATAATCTGCTAGCACGACTCGATCATAGTATAACCACGTCACGTCGATATATTTCCTTAACTAGATAGCTAGCTTCATGAGTTTTCCACAAAAAAGTGAGTTATGTTTAAACTATTTCAGTAGATAGTTATGTATGCCCGCCCCGCCCCGCCCCAATATATCATCTAAAAAGTTTTCTATGGCTATTTACTATTCTAATACAAACCTTAATCTTAACAATACTATTACAAAAGGGAATTTTAAAAGATCCGTTTTCTATTGACGAACAAAAATACTGTTAATTAGTTAATTAGTTCATTTCAATCGGAGAAATTAAATAAAACGTACTCATATATATAGTTAATTAGTTTGTCGTGCATATATGGTAAACATTGGTTTTTCGATGAAAAACATAGTAGTAACAAGAAGATTAAGCATTGATACATATATTATATATATATATATATATATATATATATATATATATATTGTTAATTTGGATTTGTATATATGTAGGACACTTATCTTGGTGGGTTAGAATCAACATCAGCATTGTTAGAATGGGTGATGGCAGAGCTCCTCAGACATCCTAGTGCACTTAAGAAACTGCAAGCAGAGATGAGGATGATTGTTAACGGAAGGCAACACATAACCGGTGACGATATAAAGCAAATGAAGTATCTGAAAGCCGTAATCATGGAGACCTTCCGGTTGCATCCTCCTTTTCCCATCATATTGCCTCAAGTTGCAATGCATGATGTGAATGTGATGGGTTTTGACATTGCAAAAGGAACCGCAGTTTATATTAATGTATGGGCGATCGGAAGGGATCCTAAAGTGTGGGTCGACAGACCTAACGAGTTTGTGCCTGAGAGGTTTGTCGTTGTCGGAGGTTCATGTATGGATTTTGTCAAACAACATGATTTCAAGCTTGTTCCATTCGGTGCAGGACGCAGGATGTGCCCTGGGGAAGGTTTGGCCTTGACCATCGCTGAAAACCTGTTGGCAAATCTGTTATGTAAATTTGATTGGGGGTTACCAGAAGGCGTAAAAGAAGATGACATGGACATGAATGAAAGAACTGGGCTTGCAACTCATAAAAAAACCCGACTACTAGCTTTTGCAAAACCTCACCGGCCAGCCTCTCTCTTTGTAGGTAGCAGCTAATTCATAAATGGCATATATATTGGTAATATTTACAGTGTCTTCTATTATAAACAATCATAATTAAGGACCGTTTAAGTATATTTAATGATGATATATCATATGTTTGTTTCATTATTATTTCAATATTTAGTTAATTAGTTGAAAAGATTGGCGAATCCGGAGATCAATGTTCATACATTGTACGTCTACATGAAATAAACAAAATGTTTTTTTTTTTTTGGCAATCCTTGTGTGTCTTATAAACACGATAAAAAAAATATCAACCCCTTGCAAAGATGCTTGATTAGTCATTTAATGATCCCTATTGCAGTCATGCTACCAATAATTCAGTTACTTTATCTAAAAATCAAGTGAGCATCTTAGACCCCTTCCAATGATCTCATGACTTCCGTCATCGGTTGTCAGCATTTTTCTACTGATATACAACTAAGTAATTAACACCCTTGCCAATGGTCCAATGGGGCCTTGTCGCTTCCTTCACTTTAGATCATGGTCTACTAAAACTAAATGTAGTCTCATTTGGTTTGCTTTGACATTAGAGTTGACTATTTGGAGTTGTTTTTATAATTAAGTTAAAATATTAAGTAACGATCAAATGGTTTGTTTTTATCTAGATAGTTTAATATACTCAAGTAATTATCATTTTCATTAGTTTTTAAGATCTTTACTAGTGCTGTTAGATGAGATTATTTTAAAAAGTTTTTCATCCTTTTTAGAGTAGTGTTTTAAGTACGAAATTTATAAACTTTATCAATCATTTATTAAGTTTGTCTGTCTTTTTTTTTTTATATATAAAAAAAATCATAATTTACTTAAGGTTAGTAAGCTAATTTCTTTTAAGAATATCGGTTTGATCCTAAAAGACTATTTACTAAATATGAAGACCCTAAAAACATAATGGCCGTATATAGTCACATCACTTTCACACCCTTAAAAAATGACCATGTGTCTTTTTTGAACGTTTGATTTGGATCTAAACCTGCAAATGACCCAACAAAGAAATTCAAGAGAAAAATCCCACTTGTTACTAAGGATTCGAACCAAGACTTGTTACCTCCTTCTTCCGATTTATTTTTTCTTGCCACAGCCCACAAATAATAGGTTCCATTTCATGACTTAAAGTCTTAAACCCAAATAAACATTTTACATTTGTAAACTCTAGGCCTTCGAAACAAAGCCCATGTTGAACAACGTTCGGCCCATTTATATCTACATCCTTTCTAGTTTCTATACTCAAGTCATCACTCATCACTCATCAATGACAAACTTGTTTATTGTTTCTGTCGACCTGTAAATCGCCTCCTTATCTAAAACCCCCCCAAAGAATGTCTTGTGCTGCAAACCCCATATCAATGGCCAACACTACTTTTCTATTTTCATCTTCTCCGGCCATCTTCCCCGTAAAATCTCACCAACATATCACCATACCATTAAAACCAATCAAATTTAACAACTTAACTCTTTCTTTCACTTCTTTTTCTTTACATAAAAAGCCCATTTCAAGAAGCATCACAACTTTTGTTTCAGCCCAAAAAGAAGAAGAAGAACTTCATCAAGATTTGATTTTGGAAAATGAAATTCAAGAAAATGAAGCTGCCGGTGCCGGCGCCGGAGGTGAGGAAGAGTATACTGAGCCGCCGGAAGATGCAAAGATTTTTGTTGGGAATTTGCCTTATGATGTTGATAGTGAGAAATTAGCTCATCTTTTTGAGCAAGCTGGAGTTGTTGAGATTTCGGAGGTCATTTCTTCATTATATATATATATATATCATGGATTTTGCTATGGTTAATACGCAGTAAAGTTTTGTACATGATGTTTGATAATCATTTTAAGGCGCGGTTATTTTTATGTACAACGTCTTACTTTGTGTTAACCATAGCCCGCATTGTTAGCCAAGTTATAGTATATATTATCAATATTATTTTATTTATGAAATTTTTTGGGGTTTTTGGATTATATGTTTTGATTGAAATAAAGTTTTGTTTGGTGGGTTAGGTTATATATAACAGGGAGACTGATCAAAGTAGAGGTTTCGGGTTTGTGACAATGAGTAGTGTTGCAGAAGCTGAGAAGGCTGTTGAAATGTTTCATAGTTATGTAAGTTTCTTAAATCTTGATTGCTGTTGGCTCGCAAAGTTTCTGTCTTTCATATATTTTTACAGTACTTGTTTGTTATTAACATTAGCATAATGGGAATTCAGTGTTATAATTGTTTTTACCTGAATAGAGAAAACCTCATCGGCGTACCCCGTTTAGGCGTTTATAATCATTTTTACTTTCTAGGAAAGACCAAGTATAGAAGTTATTAAGAAAGGAAATATCTTTGTTTTGGTAAATTAAAAGACCATTGTTTATGTAGACACCAAGTTTAATCATCCATTAACAACAAATACAAGTAGCTTGCTCTGCACAATGTACAACTGTGTGATGGGTGCAGTGGTTGTTTATGGCCCATCTCCCTTGCTGTATGTATGTTGGTACTTAAATGGATGGTATTTGACCTCCAATGCGGATATGAATGAGTAAAACATGTGTGTATGGGGTGTTTGTGTAGATTCTGTTTCCGCCTTTTCAATTATTTTGGTTTCAAATAATTTTATTTGGATAGCCAGTTTCATACTAGTCGCAACAAAACTAATGGTCGAATGGAATTACTTTAGACACTTGGTTTAAGATGAAATAATGGGGCAAGGCTCTTTGCAAGTATTCTTCATTTTCTGGGGATCTTTTTCGATTCAAATTTTGTTTGATACAGGAAATAGGAGGCAGGAATTTGACAGTCAACAAGGCTGCTCCAAGAGGATCAAGACCTGAGCGTGCAGAACGCACACCTTCTGGACCTTCATACACAATGTATGTAGGGAACCTATCATGGGACATGGATGGTGATCGTCTTGAGCAGGTTTTCAGTGAACACGGGAAAGTGCTGAGTGCACGTATTGTTTATGATAGGGAAAGTGGTCGATCACGTGGTTTTGGTTTTGTGTCAATGTCCTCTGAAAGTGAAATGAATGATGCTATTGAGAATCTTGACGGTCAGGTATAACAGTAACCTTCTTCACCTTTTAGCATTTACCATATTACCTCTCACCCTCGAATAAAGCTCACATTTTATTATTACTTGTGTGTTTGGTTTGTTGCAGAGTGTGGGTGGGAGAGCAATTAGAGTGAATGTAGCAGAGGACAGACGGAAGCCTGGTTTCTGATTACGATGAATTTGATTAATCTTTTCTTCGAGTGGCGTTGTATTTTTTGCAAGATTTACATTCGGTAATGTTTTTTGTCCGGGACATATAGAGTGTAGATGCCCGAAATATCCTTTTGTTGGGATCACCACAAAGCTTTGATTTGAAAGTTGAGCTCAGTTCATTCATGGTTGGTTAATATATTGTGGTTCACGTTCATGGCCCGTGCCCTTCGCTTGTGTTTATTTCAGAATTGTAATTCTTACATTAGAGAAAGATTTTGTTAAAAAATGCCATAGTGGCAAGTTTGTATAAGTGATGCTTTGTGTACTTACTGAGAAATGTGTAATGATGGCGGTTGTCTGGTTTAGGATTATGGCCTTCAAGGTATGCATAAAAATTGCACAATTTTAAGACTTGACTCATGCCTCATATCTTCGATGATTTCTATCTAGCTGTACTTACATATGGAGTATAAAACAATTATTTTAGTTTGTGGCTTGCTTATTAGATCGTTTAATCAATTTTTAGAGATTGATCGTTTCATCCTGCACCAAAGTGATTTAATCATATAAAACGACTTTCATTTGCTCTTTTTCTTTTCTTTTGTCGCGCACCTTAGATGTACATAAAGACAACTCGACTTTTGATTTTCCTACAAGAGCACTCGTTGATGTCGTATAATGCTGAGTCATGCATGGGCACTTGTGTGGTGATCACGCCAAACCATAGGCAGGTGATGGTTACACGGGATGGAACTGAATGATTAGTGATGGAACTTGAACTATTTTGTTTTAATCATTTATATATATGTGCAATATAATTTTATGACCGTGGCGACGCCAACAAGCCATAATGAAAGAACGTAAGCCAGGTGACGGAGTAATGATTTTTACGTAATAACATGATGGTGTAATCACCAAACTAATCATCAAATATGTGAAGGCTTTTAACCCTTCGATCTCTTATTTGTTTAACTTTAAATTTGATTATACTATATTACACATTTCATTTAACTAATCTCGTGTAATACATGAATTATACTACAAGTTACTTTTAGTATAAACTAGAGGATTCTCACCACCCGATGGGCGGGGTTGGTTGTACGTATTGTTGCGGGTATCTATTCTTTTTTAAAGCTAATACCACAACCACACAATCTTGTATTTGTTTGCCCAAAAGTTTAACAAAAATCATTATAAAATAAAAGAGCAAAATAACCCATAAAAGAGGCAACACCAGAGTTGAACTCAGAACCGCTTAATTGAAAGGCAAAACAAAAAACACTCAATCATTAATACATTTTGTTATTAATGTTGTGGGCAATATCACAACCACATTCAAAAGTTTACAACATCGAATACATAAAAAAACAAAAAAACAAAAGACCAAAAAAAAGAGTTGAATTAAAGTTTCTAATATATTGGTTGGAAACCAAAAGAAACAAAAACTGTGCAAGAAACCAATATCTGATGAAAACGTCGTTGTCATCGGCGGAGGTCCTGGTGGTTACGTGGCGGCGATCTGGGTGAGGATATTGATAGATGAAGATGATGAAGAGGTGCGGAAAACTTACTTCTTTAATTTTAGTTTTCATCAGATCCCGACGATGAAGATGATTAGGATTAAAGGGATTGAGGATATTGATAGATGAAGATAATTAGGATTAAAGTGGAAGACGCCGGAGAAACCCATCACCATAACCCGCTACAGTTGGCTCGGGTCAAAGAAACCCACCACCATAAACCTCCATCGTCTTCTCCGGCAACAACCCTTCTTCTCCGGCCATATTTGAGTGTGAATGTTGATGATTTCTCCCAAATATATATACATTATTATATATATATATATATATATATATATAAACAAAATCTTCACGATGATGATTCAAATAAACAAAATCTTCACGATGATGATTCAAATCGACGGCTAAAAGGAAAGAAATTAGGTTATATATGTATAACAGAAGTTATACTCTCTCACACACATGTATGTTTATGTGTATATACATAAATTGAGTTATTATATATCTTCACGATGATATTCGCATTATTCAAATTTATACATTATATATGTATAAATTATGTTATACTCTCACACACACATGTAAATTAAGTTATCATGTGAATCTGTGTTTTTTTTATAATTAAATAATTAAAGAAAAACAATCAGATTTGGAGAAGAAAATGGTGAGAAAGGGATATAAGTGATGGAGAAGAAAATGTCATTATTTGTGTCTAAAGACGATTTTGCCCCTCACGTGAGGGGCACATGATGTACTTAACGGTGAAAAATAGACGGATGTTGGTATTTGGACTGAGATTGCCACCAAAACATGAAATCTGGACCAAAATCGCCACTTTGGCATAAGTTGGACCATTATTGCAAATTGGATGATAACACAGGGACCAAAAATGCAATTTACTCTTATTATTATTATTATTAAAATGTAAAATTTAATATATATTAAAAGTTTGAAATTAAATAAATGGTAGATTCTAGACTAGCGATGGCATTAAATATGTTTTAAGGGATTAGTGATAGGTTATTGATGAAAGGAGATTTTTCTGATATGACGTTGATGTAATGCTGGAAGGACTAGTGATAGACAAGTGATTGTTTGACCATTGACCATTAGGATTTTCTACCTTCCACCCAAGGGATCCGCCTTCCACATGCATTAAGGGATTCAGATTTGGATTTAAGACCTGAAAGACACTAATTGACTTCAGAATATATTTACACCTAGAAAAAGGAACCACTAGGGCACTAGTTCAGAGTTCTATTTGCCTTTCAATTCTTATTTTGGTCATTCATATTGGAGTACACACTTAACAACCAAAAACAAACGCAAACCTTTACACTGTCCAAGAGCTTTTTATGTGCAGAAAAATACTGAGACGTTAACAGTCCTAACCAAACCTCTTGTGCTCTCAGTAACCACGCAACTGTGCTTCCCTACTTGTGAGGGGAACATATCGTACAGAAGTCTCACTACGCACAGTCACAGAACCATCCTCATTCTTGTCAACAACTTTCAACTCCTGAAATATGTTCCCGACCGGGATTACCAACCTTCCTCCTGGCTTCAATTGATCGATAAGTGGTTGTGGAATTTCTTGGGCTGCTGCTCCAACATGAATGGCATCATAAGGTGCAAACTCGGGCCATCCTTCTCTGCCATCTGTCATTTACATTTAAAGTTTATTAATTGCTGTTCAGTATTCAGAACTTTCAAATGCATCAACATCTCAGGCATATCCAGATGGTGGGTTGGAAAGGTTGGGTTACAAGTAAAAAAAGGTAATTTTAGGGGCGTGAAAAAATTGTCCAGAACAACAAACCAAGCTGACCTGGTACTTGCCATATTCGGTCCAATTTTCGGTTACAGTGCTTAGTTGTACGGAACTAAATCACAGTTCTTTGTATACAAATTGTGATTAACCAAGCAGAGTGTCGTGTAAATTAGAAGAGAAAAGTGAGCTGGAAACACGTCCAAACAAGTGGAACCAGATAGTTCAAGCAACGATTGCAATTAAATGTCCTTATAGCATATGAGTATTACACAAAGGGTCAAAGGCTGGTCTTGGCTGCCAGTGTGCTTGATTTGGAAAGAGGGAAACCCAGGGATCTTTCAAAAGGGGAAAAACCCGGGGAACAATACTCACAGATCGGGTACTGTAAGGCTAAACCTTACAAGCTTGACTGTTTATCCATCAGTTGAGACTACAAAGTGAAACTAATTTGGAATATGCCTCGGAGAATATACAATTGAGTTAACTGGTAAAAATGATAACTGCAAGCTAGCATTTAATGCCAATGGTCATCTTAGTAAACAATCGATGCTAGAATAGTTCATCAACTGCTATGCTGAACTTCTGATGTTAGGGATAATGCTCGGAAACATGAGCATGAATTGGAACTGCCATTGAAGACTTGCAGTTTGAATAATTTACTGTAGTTGAAGACTCATTACTATAAAAGATAGTTGTAGTAGTATTGATTCTTGAATTGTATACAATATAGATAGGTTGTTGTTAGAGCCCAAAACAATACATAGGTTTCCTTTTCGTTTGGTCAAGTTTGGTGGAGAGAAGTAGCTACGTAAAGCCTATTTTTGTGAATTATCAAAGAAAAATCATTTAAAAAAAAATAACAGTTCTTAGTTCTAGAATTCTAAAAAACAGACAAGATCCCGGACTCCTGAGTGAGCACATCACCATATTTGGCAGTGGGCCAGTGGCTACTAATTTAGCATAAGTGATAATCTAAAGACAAATAAGAGTAAGCAGAGATGCATTTCCATTCCAAAATCCACAACAGAAGCTTAAATAGGTAACGGGTGCATAAAAGTTGCAATACTCACCACCAACATGCAAGGCAAGAGATCCATCTTTGAGTAACTGGGAGGCTGCACTTTTTTCGACATTCTTAACTGACAATGCAACCAACTCTGGAATATGCTCTACACCAATTGAACGGCCCTGTGGCCCAACCATAAGTGCAAAGCATGCAGTTAAGTACCCGGTTCCTAAAAAGGTTCAACAACAATCAGAGAAAATGGTAGAAATCAAGTGACTCATAAGCCAAATCATTTTCCAGTGAAGTGATCAATCAAAATAAAACAACTTGAGTCATGATTACACATCTGATGGAAAATAACATAATACCTGAACCAACATCTAAAGCATGCATCCCTGGCTGTAAATTTTTCTCCAACAACTGAAGGCAAGTAGCATGCATATGAGGTGCAGAAATGGTGGCATTAAAACCTATTTGCATGGGACTGTCTTCGTAGGCTGGGGATCCATCAGGTACAAACAATGCCCTGTCAATGGTCTCCATTACTTCAGCTACTTTCTTTGACTGTATAACTCCATAACGCTGCAAATGCTCTACCATGCCTTTATTCTTATTAATACTATTTCCGGCCCAGAATCGCTGTATGTGAACATATAAAAATATTAAACTGAAGGAGTTATTTCTCTATATGTCCAAATTGATAATTAGCCAAAAAAGATAAAGAGTTTTAAAACTCTTTCACAAATGTTCAAGTTTATCTATCAAGTCATAATCTCTAATTTCTAATTGTTCTTGATAATAGGCTAAAACGGTTTCCTTTTTCAATGTCATAATTTAAATACCAATCTATACTCGCATAAAGTAAATCCTATGACAGTAAAAATAATATTAATTGAATATGATCACACAAGTAAACCAATCTATGCTCGAACAATATCAATCCTATTTGTTCAGTGTTAACTTGACCTGTTAATGGGTTTGAAGTAAGACCAAAACATTAGACCCTTGCAGTTTCTTAAGTTTTTCAGTCTCCTTGTATTACGGACAATCAACAATGTGGGAATTCAAAAACAAAAAACTCATCCATCTTAATATATTCCCAAAAGGTGTAGATTGGCGAGGACACCCTTGACCCCTGGTGCCTTTTTGGCACTAGCCATTGTCCACTCCACAAGGAATAGCTCCAGGCAACTTCCCTTACACAATGGGGCATGCTGGAGGCAGGCTTGAACCCAATACCTCCTTATTCCTAAAAGTCCCTCCAGTGATCCCATGTGTTTTGCGAGTGTGGGTACCACTTGAGATATGCTCCTATTGACCAATATGGGCCTTTCTTATAAAACTCAATTTAGTCCTTTTGTTTTAACTAACTTAATTAACTAACCCCTTTATTTTCAACCAAATTAACTTAATAATCCTTCCTAACAAAAAATTCTTTCCAAAATTAATAAGGATTTTTCTAATGACAGCCCTCAGGGCTGTCAATAACCTGCATAAAAAACTTATACCTTCCATATCAAAAGACCACCCCCTAAATTTTATGGTAAAAGTACAAATATTTTATGCACGTTAATGACAGCCCTAAGGGCTGTCATTAGCAAAACCCAATTAATAATAACCCCTTATTTGTCAGATAATTAATATTAACCTTCTTTTTTTCTTCAAACAAGTATCAAAACAAAATTGTCATACATTTCCCTAATTAAAAGATCTCCACCATTTAACTAAACGGTTTACCAAAAATTAATAATATTCCATTATTAATCAAAGAATTAATAATAACCATTCTTTCTTTCAATAAATATCAAAAAAAATTCTTTTTCAAATAAAAATGCAAATGCGTCCCTAAACTTTGAAAGCTTACTGAGCGCAATGTCATGATTTGTAAGAGTAATAAATATTTTTGTAATATTTTCATTTAACTTAGTTTAGGTGTAGGGATAACTTCTTGTTATTTTTAATTTTGTTATTGTCGGGACAAATAGTTTTATTTGATTTAGTTTAGGTGTACGAATAATTTTTTGATATATTTTGTTTTGTTATTATTGAGGCAAATAATTTTATGTGATTTAGTTTGGGTGTAAGAATAACAGTTTGTTATTTTCATTTTGATATTATTAGGGCAACAACTATTTTTTTAACTTTTAAATTTGATTTAGTTTGGATGTATGGATATAACAGACTAACAATATAAGCATAATGTTTAGGTTTTTTTTTTTTTTTGAAAGGTGTGAATCACTCGCGAATATCGGGAGGTCTAGCATACGTTGTCTTAACCGGGTCCGCGGTAGAGAGCCCCCTCGCCGAATAGACCCCCAATTTAAACCCCTCGATGAGAAACCTCTATCACCCAGAGATCTGGAGAGCAAAACTCACCCAGGCCCACCATAGATGGAAATTAAATATCTGTGGTCACCCCAAATATGCCTAGGGTAGGACTCGAACCCCTAACCTTTTGTGAGGAAAGACGCCTCTTTGCCACTAAACCATTTGGTGATTGTTGCATAATGTTTAGTGATATCACATTTCATATTAATATTGGTAATAATAAATGAATAATTTTATACTTTCATGTTCACAAAACCAAAGATTTATACATAATACAAAGTGCTTTATACGTAAAATAATCTTCAATAGTACTTTTTAGTTATTCAAGTATTTATAAATCGTTACTATATACTGCTGGTGTGTCCACACGGGTTAAAGACTAGTGTGTGTATATGCAAATATACACTCTTATAATACAATACACTAACTGTCATTGTTGATAAATGTATTGATTGAAAAGATTACACTACACATAAAAACCATTCAAAATGTATGGTACGTTTATCATCTCCATTTAACATAGGTACACATAAAACACACACTACTATATCTAGTCCAATAAACTTATAGCAGATATATAAAAACAACACTATTTGATAATCTAAGTCACGCTGACAGTAATCACTTCACATCACATATATAAATATAACAGAATATAGATATTTAAATATAGAATTTATAGATAGATTAATTATACCTCCATCTTACGAAACAAAGAATTCCCCGTGATATTGAGAAGACCGGCGGAAGACGGTAAAGATGTGACGGTGCACGGCGGCCGGAGTGGATGACGGTGAAGAGAGAATAGCCTGAGAGAGCAGTGGTTGTGATTGTTAATTATTAAAGGGGGTAAATGGCGGAAACTATACGCTATTACTGAACTCGACATTTTTATTTTTCATTTTTTTTTCTTTTCTTTTTTCCCCCAAGGTGAAGCTTCGGGATAGCCAACTTGGTTTCATGACACGTGCCTGGGCTTTGGTCTAGTAGTTTTACTAGATTTAATCCCGCGTGATACGCGGGAATAATAAATCAACATGGGAATAATAAAATCGATTTATCTATTTACG